>JAJLYB010000161.1:0-21828 GCA_030674245.1 Jamesozyma piceae
TAGTTTTAGATAATACTCTACATTCCCCAAGTTAAAACATCTATCTGCACGTAACATCAGCCTAATTGTATTCTAGTTCTTTTTTTTCTAAAATTATAATATTATAATTACCCATTTTATAAACATTTTCTATTCCATACGAGCAAAGATTTACAGTAGTAGTCCCAACAATAGCAAGAATAATAATAATGTCAGAACAGGATTACTTCAGCTATAATTCGAAGGCTGAAAATACCAATCCTCCTATAAATCCAAGTACTGGTAACATAATAATCCAAAATGAAATGCACGATAATCATAAAAATAAATTATTTAAACATTATAAACTCGATTCAACGGGAAATTCAAATTCAAATTCCATCTTAAACTCAAACTCAACTTCAACCTCAAATTCCAGTTCAGGTCTAGCTATTTCAAATACTGGGTTACTATCCCCAAACAGAGACTTATCAAACCCAGGAAGTCCTGGTTCAAAACATTATCCACATTTGAATACAAACTTAATAAACAGTAATCCAATCATGAATAATCAATTTATGATACCACAATCCCCAATGAATTCGATTAGATCGTCATCAAAGAGAAGTTCCACGAAATCTGTATACCATAATTCAACCAGTTCCAATAATTCATCTGCCAACTCAAGTAGAAGACCATCCACAAGTAACTTAATGTCAAATCTATCAAAGTTAACATCACCTAACCTTTATCATAATAGTAGATCAAATTCAATGACAAATGAAATCAGTAAACTAAGTGGCGAATCTCCTGTAACTACACCAACTTTAGTTTTACCACCAGATTTAGCAAGTTTAACAACGAGAAAGTCTTCCAGTATGTTAACTTCTCCTCCTCCTCCTCAACAACAACAACAACAGCAACAACATTCACAATCAAGTTCTAATATTGGAAGGTCTTCATCATTTCATAATAACTTGAGTGCCAATTTATTAAATGGTCCAAACAACACACCTTTGCAAGAATCTATGTCTTCAAATTCATCCACGCGATCTATCAACATAAGTCAATCGTCTAACCCAATAGGTTCACGAGCTTTCAAAAAACAATATGTAATGAACGAAAAATTATATCTTGACAAAATGAAAAATTCAATAAATGAAGATGAATATTATACAAGAAGAATTGCTGCACCATCATCCATTAACGATGATGATTATTATGATGACTTTCAAATAGATATTGATGATCCATTTAATAATGATTATTCAAATTCAATGACCACATCATTTTCAGAAAGTAGTAATAACAATACAGATCACGAGGGAAGTAATGATGGCATTAACAGTGAAAGAGAAATTGATAAAACTGCTCTCAATTCAATAGATGATAATAGAAAATTCGGTACAGCATTCATCCCCCCAAACATTTTAATTAGTAATAGTAATATTGTATCAATGGGACCGAAGTATCTCTTACATAGATTACAATGGCTGAAATCAGCAAATCCACAGGATAAGTCATTGGATAAAATTTATAAAAAGATAAATGCTGCGAACAAAAGTAATAGTATCAACGATCCAATATTATCAGCAGAGTTACGAAATGAATGTCTTTCTGAATTAACAAAAGTTCCTATAATATCAGAGAGGTTTAAATGGCAAACGATGCTGTCAAATGTATTGAAAGGTGATATTGTGCGTAGTGAAAAAACTAAGATAGCTAAACAGATTAAAAATCCAGCAATCAAAAATCAGTTATCGGACGATATTTGGTTTGAATTAAAAGGTTGGATGAATGGTAAAACAAAGGAAGAAATGACTAAATGTATTAAAATCTTAAGAGAATCTTCTGACTCAGTCTTTACTGAAATATTAGAATTTAAGATCCCTGATGAATTTTACTATGATTATAATAAGACAGAAAGTCTATTAATTGACATAACGGATAAGTATTATAAAGTTATTAAATATTGGCCAAATATGAAAAAGTTGAATAAAGAAAAACCAATAACAAAATCTGAAAATTTTATCAATAGGATCGCTGTTTTCAATAGCTGGTTGAATATTAAGACAAATTATGAGATTAGAATTCAAAACTTAAAGGAATGGGTAGGGAATGATGAGTTGGATGTAACAAAACAAACCAACACTATTAGTAATCCTGCTTCATCTACTAATACCAAGAGCACAAATAGTAGTGCTAATAGTACAAAGATATACTCTACCCCACTAGCATCACCATATTCAAATACAACAAGGTCATTTGCTGAACAGATAATGAAAGAAAAAGATATTGAAGAAATTTTTGAGAAGAAAATTTTTGCTCCATTAGCACCCTGGATTTCAAAGACTAAAATTTTTTTAGTTGAGTACGAAGAAACTATCGATGATATAAATATGAAATTTGAAATAGAAGCCTTAAATTTATTATTGTTATTCCCAATGAAGCTAGTCAAAGAAATTATAATAATTAGACTAGCCTATGCAAAAAAACTGAAGAATCCAACCATGATGATGGTTGATCAGATGATTGATGATTTTTCTTCTTATATCAGACTATCTGTTCAATTAAAGTATTCTGTAACAAAATATTGTGAAGGATTAATATTTGAAATTAATATTGATCCAGATTTTGATAACACTGTTTTGGAAGCAATCAGCTATTTATTTACCCTACTGCATTTAAAAATTCTGGATTATACCAAAAAAGTGTTTAAATCTTTTAAAGAGCCAGAAATCCTATTGAAATTTTGGGAAGAACTTCAAAATGTTGGTCAATATATTGATAATGCTGGTAAATTAATTGCTAATGAATTCAATAAATTAACTTTAAGAATATTACATAAGCTACACGCATACCTCTTACAGCAGCAAAATTCCCCTCCAAAATTTATTAATAATATAGACGCAGAAAAATGGTTAACTGATATTTTTGAAAATGTAGGTTCGATGAACAGAAAACTAAATCGTTTTACCAATGTCTTAAGTAAATCATTTCAAAATTCTGTGGATTATAAGATAAATGATCCAAAAGAATTGTTAAAATCTTTAAAGGATTCCGCCCATTTTTTAATTTACACTGGTGGTGAATTAGAAAGCAATGGTATATATTTAATTGGTAGTTCCGAGCTATTAGGTTGTCAAGATGAAGAAATATTAAGAATTTTAAACAACATAGATATTGGTAGTAATTTACTGCCACAAATTGAATTACACAATAGTCTTGCTTCATATAATCCAACAGGTAATCATTGGAACCAATCACTAAAATCAAGCATAGCACCTAATGAATCAAGTCATGCTATTAATGACTCTATTAATAGTAGCAAAGTCAATGATGCACATGAAGACGATATTAATAGTAGCCGTCTAAGGCTCAATATTGAGAGAAGAAATTCCATTAGACACAAACGGTCTAGTAAAGCTATATTAAATAACTATCACGATATCAAGAATGAAATTATCCAATTAGAGTATAAATTGCAATCGTTAGGCTACCTGTTGGTTTTATGCCCAGAGGAGCCAATGTTATGGGAAGGTGATATGTACAACTTAACTAGCGACGTGCCCCTAGAACTTGATAAACTGAAATTAAAGATTAAATCTAACAGCTTACTATTGATGAACGAAGGTTCAAGCTATGCCTTGGAATACCAGATGGATAGATTTCATGAAGTTGCTCAGAACTCTGTCTCGTTTCTTAACAGACGTTGTTCTTTTAGCTCTGTTGAAAATAATTTACAAAGAATTAATAAAGCATATTTTAGATTTATTTATAGTGTGTTGAGTAACTATTCAAAAATAGTTGAAACATTTAGAAAAACATGCCCTAACAGTGATTTAATTAACAGTATATTTCTTTTTGCAAGAGATTTTGGTAGTAATTTTCTAAAGACAGATATATCAGACTTTGAGAAGAAATCTATAATTATATTATTAATGGTCAGACTAAGTGTAGGCTGGTTATCATTCGTTGTTGATGAGTGTGATCCAACCGATCAAAAGACATTTCGTTGGTGTGTTCCTGCTATGGAATTTGCTATGCACATGACTAGTGGATATAATATTCTAGCTTTAGATGAATCACAATTCACTCAATTAAAACAAAGAATTGCTGCATGCATGTCATTATTAATTTCACATTTCGATGTTATGGGTGCCAGAGCAGATGAGGCAGAGAGAACAAGCCAACAAACGAGATTAAATATTGACGTGGAAGAAGATGTCGATGATGACGAAATGTTAGAATTGAATTCAAATTTACGTTTAAAAGCTATTAGGAATTTAGAAGAAAATACAAAGAGAAATCCAAGGCAAATAGGTAAAGTGCTGGACGATGCTGATAAAGGTAATAAATATTTACTAAGTTTGGCTTCCTCGATATCAAATGTGTCAATCAGATGGCAAAAAAGAAACTTTGTTGGAGGTGGTACTTTTGGTACAGTATACTCTGCTGTTAATTTAGATAATGGTGAAATTTTAGCCGTGAAAGAAATAAAAATTCAAGATATGACTTCAATGAAAAGAATTTTCCCATCTATCAAGGAGGAAATGAATGTCTTGGAAATGCTGAATCACCCAAACATCGTTCAATATTATGGTGTTGAAGTCCATAGGGATAAAGTCAATATCTTTATGGAATTCTGTGAAGGTGGTTCCCTTGCTAGTCTTCTGGAGCACGGTAGAATTGAAGATGAAATGGTAACCCAGATTTATACATTGGAATTATTAGAAGGTTTAGCATATTTGCATCAATCAGGTGTAGTTCACCGTGATATCAAACCAGAAAATATCCTGTTGGATTTTAATGGTATAATAAAATATGTTGATTTTGGTGCAGCTAAGAAAATAGCTACAAATGGTACTAGAATGTCTAATTTAAGCAGAGAAATTTCCTTGGACACAGACGCCACTTCTACTGCAGATGATGGAGACTGCCCCAGTGAGAGTAAGAAACTTGAAGCATCAAATGGATTACATGACATGATGGGCACACCGATGTATATGGCTCCAGAATTAATCACTGGAGCTACTCATAAGGGTAAATTTGGTGCAGGAGATGTTTGGTCGTTCGGTTGTGTTGTGTTGGAAATGATTACCGGAAGACGGCCATGGTCTAATTTAGATAATGAGTGGGCAATCATGTATCATGTTGCTGCTGGCCATATACCACAATTGCCTACTAAAGAAGAAGTATCTAAGGAGGGTATGAATTTCTTAACCAAATGTTTAGTCCAAAACCCCAATAAGAGGGCAACATCAGTGGAACTACTAATGGATCCATGGATTGTCCAAATCAGAAACTTAGCATTCGGACCGGGAGACACAGACGCATCACAATCCTCAAGTGTTACATCAAACGCAGATTCATGAGCACAATATATATATACATATACCTACAAATAAATATTCATACTCACAATGATACATTCTACTTATACACTACTCCTATCCAAAGTTTGATATATTATCGTGTCCAGATACTTCATGCGGTAGATAGAATCACGTGCCACATTTTCCAGTTTTGAAAATTTTTTGCGATGAGATGCAAAGAAAAATGATTAATATATATATATATATAATGTATTACACGTTCTACAATTTGCAGTTGTAGATAGTATTCTATGGAGAATTTGAATTTATTATATTAAGTAATCAAGAAAACCTAAAGGTAATGTCCACTTTAATTCCACCTCCATCGAAGAAGCAAAAGAAAGAAGCTCAAAAACCTCGTGAAGATGTAGGTTTAGTTCCGGATAACCTTCCAAATATTTCAATAAAATTCCAGGCATTAGATACAGGTGACAATGTCGGGGGTTCATTACGTGTACCAGCTAGTATTACTGAGATGCAGTTGCAGGAACTATTGAATCAACTTAACGGCACTTCGGATGACCCGGTTCCATATACCTTTAGTTGTGACGTTAAGACATTGAAAAAGCAAGAATCAACTACAATGGTTGATATTAAGGATAATCTATACTTTTCTTTAATTAAACCAGGCTATAATACTACTGAAGATTCCATTACGCTGATTTTCACACCAAAGGCTGTTTTCAAAGTTAGACCTGTTACAAGATCATCCTCTGCGATTGCAGGTCACGGCTCTACAATCCTATGTTCTGCGTTTGCTCCAAATACTAGTTCGAGAATGGTTACAGGTGCTGGTGACAATACTGCAAGAATATGGGATTGTGATACACAAACCCCACTTGCTACTCTTTCAGGACACACTAATTGGGTTCTGTGTGTTGCGTATTCTCCAGATGGGGAATCGATTGCTACTGGTTCCATGGATAATACTATTAGATTATGGGAATCTGTAAAAGGTACTAAACAAGGAGATGCATTAAGAGGACATGGAAAGTGGATCACATCTTTATGTTGGGAACCTTTACATTTGGTAAAACCTGGTGAAAAACCAAGACTAGCTTCAGCTTCAAAGGATGGTACTATTAAAATTTGGGATACTGCTAGAAGAGTCTGTTTATATAGTTTCAGTGGTCACACTAACTCTGTGTCATGTATCAAATGGGGTGGCCAAGGGATGTTGTATTCTGGTTCCCACGATAAAACAGTACGGGTTTGGGATATGAACCATGGTGGTAAATGTATAAATATCTTGAAAAATCATGCACATTGGGTTAACCATTTATCTTTATCCACAGATTATGCTTTGAGATGTGGTCCATTTGATCACACCGGGGTCAAACCAACCAATGCACAAGAAGCTCAACTAAAAGCACAACAGCATTATGACAAAATTGTAATGAAGAATGGTACTAAGGAAGAATTAATGGTTACTGCAAGTGACGATTTCACTATGTTTTTATGGAACCCTTTGAAATCAACGAAACCAATTGCTAGAATGACAGGTCATCAAAAACTAGTTAATCATGTTGCTTTTAGTCCAGATGGTAGGTATATTGTCTCAGCATCATTTGATAACTCCATTAAATTATGGGACGGTAGAGACGGTAAGTTTTTATCAACCTTTAGGGGCCACGTAGCAAGTGTTTACCAAGTAGCATGGTCCTCAGACTGTAGGCTGCTGGTGTCGTGTTCTAAGGACACAACATTAAAGGTCTGGGACGTTAGAACAAGAAAATTATCTGTAGATTTACCTGGTCATAAGGATGAAGTATATACTGTAGACTGGAGTGTTGACGGTAAAAGAGTTTGTAGTGGTGGTAAGGACAAGATGGTCAGACTATGGACACACTAAGTAGCATCGTTTGTTATGATGGTGTAAATAGCACACGGTATGTAGTTATATAAATTCTTTGTAATATAGAAGCAGAAACGTATCAAATAACGTTAATTTTTTTATTTTAGTGTGTCTGTTTTTTTTGTTCAAGAGAAAAAAACAAATTGAAAATTTTGGAAAGGGATTTATTGAAAAGAATAATTGAACATTACAACACAACGAACCAAGCAATAGGAATTAAAAAAGAAATTAGATCACATAAGGTAATAATGTTTACAAATAAGTGGATGTTTAGACAATTGTACAAGGGGGGGTTATGCTCAAGATCTGTCTTTAGATTTCAATCCACATGTCCAGCTGTGCTATTTCCTAAACTAGAGAATGTTAAGATTAACGAGTTAGTCAGTGAGAATGCATTTGGCAAAGGAACGTACTTTATTGAAAGAAGTGATACTGGGAATTTACCAGTGTATTCTGATTTCAAAGCTGGTAGAAATAAACTAGTTACCGAAATTAGAAAGATACGAGGAGATATTGTTCAATTAAGAAACGATTTACAAGAGCAATTGCCATATATTCCAAAAAAGGCATGGAAGGTATTCCCACAATCGAAAAAGATTATCATTAATGGAGATGCTGTTAAGGATATTAAGAAAATATTATCAAAATCATTTTAATCAAGAAATAAAGTACATACACATATATATACTATTCTGTAAATAACAATTAAATAAACAAAGAAAGTATTGATTCCAAACTATATATATAAATGTAATATTAAGTAGATAACACTTATAATTGTCTCATAGAAACAATTTTGTTGTGTTTAGATAAGATAACGTGCTTGTATCTGTAACCAGCATATGCAATACCGGCGGCGATAACAAGGTAGAAGAAGTATTTTAAACCAGAACCTGATTCAGAAATGTCGTAATCGCTAAGAACTGGAGAAACGTACTCATCACTTGTTTCCATTGCTTCCTCTAAAGTAACACCTAATGTTAAATCACCATTCTTGAAGTTTGCTAGTTTTTGTTCGTATTCCTTTTGAGCTTCATCAATATCGTAAAGTTTTAAAGCTTCAACAACAGCTTCAGTAATCTTGAAGGGGTGGATAGGTGTCATCTTGTCATCAACTTCAACAAATTGGATAATATCCAATAATTCTTTTAGACCACGAATGACTTGACCAAAAGCAACATTCTTACCGTCGAATTCAGTAGCAGGTTCAGTATCAGTAATAATCATGAATTCAGAGTTGTTGGTATTTGGTTTACCTTTGTTGTACATGGAAACTCTACCTGGTCTATCATGCTTGATATCAAAGTTTTCATCTTCCCATTTTTCACCATAGATGGAGAATGGAAGGTAGTTCTCAACAACATTACCACCTTTGAAGAAACTTTGTGCAACGACTTTAGTAAATTTATTTTGTTTGTAGGTAATAGTCTTTAGATCCTTTGGATCTTGACCTTCAATTCTGGCCTTGACACCCATTGACAAAGCAAGGAAATTGTTAGCAGTCTTCTTGACAGTAGTGCCAAACACACCTACTTCAATATCATGAGTCATGGTTTCTTGAGTTAAAGGATGTCTATACACAAAGGTAAATGTTACTCTATGAGTATGAGGAGGGTCTGGTGGATAGATTTTGTTGATATCCACTTTGGAGGATACCTTTCCAATCTGGTCAGCAGGAACAGCATTGGTAAGGGATAGTAGGGAGACTATACTGAATAGAATCACAGAGATTAAAGATTTCACTAGTGTCATATTTAATTAATATACTCTTGGTTACTTATCGATTGGAATAATCTTTGTAACACTCGTAATTCTTCTTTGTTTTTATATCCTTTATATGTTTTCAAGGAACCCTTGTTTATTGCTACGTAGCCTGTTGCTTATATAACAAAGCAGAAATTTTTCGCTTCGAGAAGGAAAAAAAAGTTTTTTAATTAAGGAAGTTTGTTGATAAAGACAGCAAATCAGAAAGAAGTGGGGATCTGCATGTGATCGTGCGGTCTGAGAATCGTGCAACTGGAGTTTGGAATTCTAGCAAATGTGGTTGAATTTACTGTGGCTGGGCAAAAGCATGTACATCTTTGTGAGTATGTGAGTATGTATGAGTATGTGTGTATATCCTATGAAGAATATATGTATTGAAGTGCATTGCTGTATATCTATAGAAATTAATTAGCAATATCTGAAATAACTGGAGCGTACTCCGTGCAGATACCAAACCAGTTTCTTCCCAAGCATGTCGGGCTTGCTTTTGATGTTGTTGTTGATGAAATTGTAGTTTCTGGTTTTGTGGATGATGAACTTGACGAGCTAGAACTATCAATGGAACGTGAACTTTTATTTGGTTCATGGTTTCTATCTCTCCAGAAACTCCAATTATAACAGTCGACACATGGCTCGGGTTGCTTGCACTCTGCAACTTCATCGTATTGTGTCAAAACTTGATCTATCACAGTATGAATCCTATGGTTTAGCATGTTGACATGCCAGCCTTTATCCTTGACCACGTCGTAAACACACACTTTACCTGTGTGACATGAGGTTTCCATCGCATACCCTGCTATGGAACAACTTGAACTTGCGCCATTGCATGTACCCATATAGATTGGGTCAGCAGTATGCCCAAAATTCCAAACACCTTCCAAGTAGGATGGTAAACCTGGTGGAAATGGCAAATGTAACCTTCTTGAGGCTAATAATTCTCCTGGAGCTTCAAATGCTACAGCAGGCATACCAAAAGTCCTACCAACTAAACTTGCTAAGGCTCCTCCTAAGGAGTGGCCTGTCAACCAAATTGACGCTTCGGGATACTCTAGTAAAACATCTTTGTATATATTAATAACTGCATGGTAGTACCTGTCTTTCCTTCTAATTTCTCGTTCCAGACAGCCTTCATCACAGTTATTAGACTTGATGAAACAATCACATACTGTCGTCCACAGGTAGCTTACTCTTGCACAACAACATGAAAATAATAAGTTGTCATTCAACTTATCCTTTACTGTGGTTTCATCGTCTCCTGCACCAGGAACTCCAGTAGCACTTGTACCTTTAATTGATATGACCACTATATCCTCAGCTTCATTGGTAAAAATATGACCTCTTAATCCCTTTCCGTCCCAACCATATCCTATGGATTCAGTATCATTGAATGGGGATGTAACATTTCTCCAATTACCAGTCTGTGGTAGTTTTACATATGCGTTAGAGGACATTAAAGCCATAGCAATAACCGTGTCTCTGTCTGTCACATTTGGAACCAGTACGTTTTCATCCACCCAATCATACTGATGGCTTGGTTGGTTTTGCTCTAGTTGGTACACAAACGCTGGATCTCTTTGGTTTTTAATTCTTTTCATTGGGATGTGCTCTGATTTGACCTCAAAATTGTATAAGAAAGGGTTATCTGTTGCGTACTGTTGACTCGAGACCCATAGGGACTCCTCTGGCGAAAGTTCCTTATTGGAGATTTTTAATTGATGTTGTTGAAACAGTACGCCAGCTTCGGAGGCAATCTCGGGAGTTATATCTAGTTTCTGATGTATCTGGTAGTCATTTCCAGTACCATGATGATGGATATGTTTTAGTCTAAAGAAGTGTTTTGGTTCTGTCACTGTTTGCTTATCATAAGAGCGCTTGTTTCCGTAGTCATATAGATAAAGGATGTAAACTGTGATAAGGGCGATAGCAAGGTACCTTGAGAGTTTTGATAATTTAGAATAGGACAACGTGCTAGTACTAGACTGCTGCTTAAATATTTGTTTTGGTTTGCGCATAGACTGCGTGATGTGGTGGTTGCTGTGCTTATGGTTATGCTAATTGTGTGTGGTTATTGTTGTGTCACTTTTAAATCAATAAATGGTCTTTGCTTCATCGCCTTGTCACAATTACACAAGTCAAGATAAGAGTCATAGTAATAAAAGGTTGTTCAACACAGTATCTCAAGAGTAACACTTCCCATTTATATGTGCTTCTCTAGCAATATGATAAGATTGGTTGTTTCCATGTAGTACAATTACACATTTGCATATGTATTCAACAATTAATACAGTGTTGTTGCAAGATATTTAAGGGGGGGGATAACCCGCAGCCTAATTTGTTGATATTCCAACAATTATACAACTATATAGGATTTTTGATATATGAACTGCAGGTACATAATACATCTTATTGACACATTCATTTATTTCTCATGAGACATCTTTAATCAAATAATTAAACTATCCATTTAACATCGATACACGCATCCATCTACTTCCATTTTTGCATATATATCTAGAAATATATTCTAAGTATTCATTACACTCCATCCATCCATTGTAACAAAATGCCACATGATACCCCTATCCTTGTCTTTAACGTTGTTGATTATCGTATTCTTCTTATTCTTGTTATCGATTTTATTTTCTTCAACAAAAATTTCTCAAGAAAATTGAAATTGAAAAATAAATAAATAAAATCTTGTACAAATAGGAAATTTGTTACACACTTCTAGACAAAAACATAGCATTAAATCAAGAATTGAGCGACAGGTATACCAAGTTTATACTGACTATGAAATTCGTTGAAGCTTCTTACAACATTGGATATCCAATATATGGTGCCAAGTTCTTGGCTGATGATGTATTACTTGTTACAGGTGGTGGAGGCAATTTAAGTAACAATAATAACTCAAGCCCAAATAAACTAACTGCATTGAAAATTAACTTTGCAAAGAAGAAGATTATAAAGAGGTTTAGAGAAATTACACTAGACCCAAATGACGATTCTCCAACCACTTTGGATGCAGCCCAAAATATTGTATTAATGGGTTGTAATGAAAGTGCTGAAAAGGTTGAAGAAAATGGTGCAAACCATCATCTAAGAAAATATGTCTATGAAAATGAACATTTGAAATTTGTAGCTGGTATCGATTTCGAAAGATCTAGAGACCTATCAAATTATACGAAATTGATTTGCATGACTAACGATGGTAAATACGGTGCTCTGGCCAGTTCCAAAGTTCCAACTATTATTAGGATTATCAACCCTAATGATCTTTCTGAAACATACGAAATTGAAACGGGCCGTGATGTAAAAGATCTACATTTTTCTCCAGATGGTAAATCATTAGCCTATATTACATCTGCAAGTTTAGAAATTGTATCAATCGTTTCAGGTAAGTTTATTGTCAGAAAAACAGATTTCAGCAGAGATTGGACCTTAGCGAAGACTAGATTTATTGATAATCAAAATGTGCTATTAGTGGCAACCACATCAAATAATGGCGGGATTGTCTTATGTAAAGTAAAGGTCAAGAATGGAAAATCATCAATTGTCTCAACAAAAAAAGTTCAAAATAAAATCACAAATGTCACTTCTATGGATATTGACCCTAAAGGCCAATTTTCAGTTTTAGCCACTAACGAAAATTCTTTGCTCTTATTTAAAATAAAAGATTTGTCAATAATGAAAGTCTTCGATCAAATTCATGATTTCACAATTACAAGAGTCACAATTTCACCAGATTCTAAATATATTGCTAGTGTCTCAGCTTCAAATAACGTACATGTTATTAATCTACCAAAAAATCTTGGAAAGTCCGGCGGTATTATTTCAAAATTATGTAAATGGATGTTTAATGCTATCCTGATTGTCGCCATTGCTATTTTTGCCCAATTCATATATGAAAATGATTTACATACCAAATCAATAAACTTTGTTTGTGAAACTTATTTAAGTAAACGAAACAACGAATCATCAGAGGTAGATAGCTCCTCTTATTTCAAAGTTAGTGATGGGCTTGATTCAAATGTTCAATTAGTTTCCACAGATATAATTGATGGTGATATTTTTGAGATTAAAACATATACAGCAGCAGTTGATACCGAATCAGGCTTTGTGGATACTGAACAAGACGCTACTACTTCTTCATATGTTACGCTTGTACCGCCTATTTCAGACGATTTTGCCGTAGAAGAAGCTAACTTAGAATCCGCGGAAGTAACAACTGAAGAAAAGAAAATTGAATCTTCTATTGAATCTTCTCCATCAGATTCTCCTTCAATTGTGTCCCCATCGCCTTCTTCATCTTTAAATAAAGAAAATGATGATGACGTATTCTCATTTTCCGATGTTGTAGATTTGCCATCTTTTAGTCCTGAAGAATTGGAACAGTTGAAATTAGACCCTGATTTTAATTTAACAGAGTATATGCAATCAAAATCAAAATCAAAATCCTCTGTAAGTATTGAATCTCCAATTAACTCATCAGCTAATTATTCATCATCTTCTAAAGCTTCTGAAGTTAAACAAACCATTACCATTGATGGTACGGTTTATGAAGTTGTTGCTAAGTCTCCTGTACCAGAAGTCATAATTTCTTCTTCCTCGTTATCGATTACACCTCAAACTTCTCTAGAACCTACTTTGGAGCCACCATCTTCAATTAAACCAAACATGATGATGACAACTTCTACAGTGAATGAATCTTCCGTAAGCGGTTCATTGGATATTGCTGAGATGATTGAATCTACTTCCACTGTTGAGTCTGCTAAGCCTATTGGGTCTGCCGCTGTAGTGGAGTCGGTTGAAACTATAGTCACAAGTTCCTCACTTTCAATTGCACCATCTGAAGGTGAATTACCCTCTTCGAGTATTGATAAAGTTTCAGAAGTAATAGCCTCTACAATCATCAATAATATTGAAGAACCATCTGTTTCAAATTTTAACAGTGAAGCAAATTTGGATAAGCCAGCATCAGTTATATCAGAGTCTGTTTTAACTGCATCTACTTCATCCGACTCCGAAATCTCTATCCAAGATTCGAAAAATACTTTATCTGCAGTCTCGAATACCGTTGTTGTAACCAAGAAAACAGCAGAAGAGCAAGCCCAGCCAATCGACTCACAATCTAAAATTGAGTCAACCTATGTGTCTGACCATGAAATAGCTGCTTCTATCAGATCCTCAATTATAATCTTTGAAACCCCATCTGACGTGGAAACGTCACCTGATGTAAAAATATCATCTGAAGAAAAAGTTGGCGAACAAGTTGCATCTCAAATAGATCCGGGAGTTGGTAACATGAAAATCGAAACATCCGAAAACTCAGATATTTCCTCAACCAAAACTATATTAACAACAGAAACAGTCAACTTGGAAGAAACTACCATTGAAGAAGATCAGGCAGCTGCTTCTATCACAGTTCAAGCAGAACAATCCATCATTGATTCTATATCAGTTGATGATGAGGTTGACTCTGAATCTGAGCTTTCTTCATCGACCTCAACAACTACATCTACATCTACTCAAACTGTTAATAAGACTCAAACTATAAATTTAAATTCAGAAGAGCTTTTAATCTCAAACTCTATTTCAACTTCAATTGTAATTTCTGTTACTACTGAATCTACGGTCAATGAGCCACCAGCAAGCATATCTAGTGAAGTATTAGAAAATGAAAATACAGTTTTAACGGATACAGTAGCACCTGAAGTGGTTGAAACAGAGCAAATCCCAAAAAGTGAAAATACCCAATCTGTTGATAGACAAATAGAAGACCAAGTTCAGCCTACAGATAGGCAAGAAAATAAGCAAATCCATTCTTCTGATAATCAATCAGAACAACAACAACACGTACAAGTCTCTGATAACCAAGTCCAAGATAAAGTTGAAAATGGTATTGATTCGAATCTTGAAAAAGTTGATAATAGCCCAAACAATGAGGATAATGCATCACAAACAGTTGAAGTGGTTCAAAATACTTTCTCTAGCTCTGAAAATACAGTAGAAACCCCTTCTATGGAGGCCCCGCATGACGAGTTATGACTAAACTGTTATTGAATAAGAATATTTGCAAAAAGTAAATATTCACTATAAAAATTATAATATACGAGCTTACTAATTCCTTTTATTTGAATACAAAATTTTGTGTGCTAGTATGACCAGAAAGAAAATACGCCATCCAAAGGTTTCAATAAATATTAAAATGTCTGTATCTCTATAAAATAATATAATTGACTATATGGAAATATTATATACTATATTACTTCTTACTTAATTTTTCCAATAAATCATTTGATAAATCTGGATCCGTTAATAAATCATCCTCGTGGTGTGTTTCTTCTGTATTTTCTACTTTATCCTTATTTGATTCTTCAGTTTTCGGTTTCTTTTCTATATTTTCCTTGGCTTCTTTGATCAATACCTTAAACTGTCTATTAAACATTTCGCTCCAAAGTTTTCTACTAAATTTGTCTGTTTTAAAATCATTCAATAACTTCTTATATGAAGCATCTCCCCTTCTGTTCTTCAGGGCCATTAGTCTTCCAATTGAATTATTTGAATTTTGAATGGCATTATTTTTATGTGACGCTTCCCAACTTATTAGTTGTCTTCTTAATTCACTTTCATCTACGGGATCTATTGAATCACAAAAGTTACTATTCCATAGCATTTCATAATAGTTATACCTTGATATCATTATCTGTTTCGTTCCATTAATGGAAAGTCCTAAATTTGATAATTTTTGCCTTATTTGTGATATTGACATTGATGATAAATCCAATTTTGGCAGTCTTTGATGATCTTTCTTCATGGATGAATTTATATATCTATCCACATAAGATATATTATCATTTATGTGGTTGTTAATTTCTGTTTTGTTCCTGGAAACAGACGTAGAAATGTTAGTCTTAATTTTAATATTTGACTTAGGCTTTTTGCCTATCGATTTCAGTGTTAAACACTCATCTAGATGTGTGCTTTCTAAAAGTCGGATTGGATATAGTTGTTCACAGATAGGGCATTGTGCCATTTTCCCGGTGCTATTTTCTTTGGGCTTTTGAGGTGTAATGTGCATCTTTGATATGGAGGTGTTTTTCCTTGTCACCCTCTTGGAAGCCAAAAAATACGAAGATTTGGTTAGTTCTTTTTCGCTTCTCTTTGATGGAATGATGTCGTTATTTGCCTCTATTATTTGAATATCATCAGAATCTGACTCCTCCTCGGCAATAATATCTTCCTGGTCAATATCAGATCCGACTTCTATAATTGAAGTGTCTTTATCATTATCGTTCAGATCAGTTTGGGTTCTAGGAGTTTTTAAAAATTCAAGCAAATTATCTCGTATGGATTTATAACTTTGAATTATTTCATTAACTAAAAATTCACTACGTAGCATCGATTCTCTTAATTCATTGAGGCACAACGGGCATTTGGCTTGTGTATTTATGTATTCACGAATGCAGATAGAACAGAATGTATGCCCACATGGAGTCAACACAGGAACCTTTAGAAAATCCTTGCAAATGTGGCACCTTAAAAGTGCATCGATTTGGGACAGTTGAGGTATTCTTGTAGGGCGAAAATCTGTAGGATCCGATATGATCTGGTTCATATTCTAAATTTCTTTTGGATCCTTTTAAAATATTGTCTTGAGTATGGAACTACGTGTACTAATATCTATTGCTTCCCAACATGGGCTCGACCTATCGAATATGGAACGTGTTTTGAATAATGTCTTCCATCATCTTGACATTTTAGATCAAATTTATGGACATTTTTTCAAAGTTTTGAAAATATATTTTTCACTACCATAACCCGGTTATTACAGTGAAGTTAATAGAATATTGTAGCTGAGTGAATCTAAAACTCTTAATGGATGGAGTTATAAAATGAGAAGATCAGTTATTTTAGTAATAATACATTAAAGTTCTTAAACGTTTACATATAATAAATAAATAATTAATATTAAGACTATCCAGTAGTCTCTGTTATTCAAACCAACAAAAAATAAAAAATAAAAAATAATGTTGGTAAATAATATAATCAAAATAAATTCCCAAATAATTATACCCTCTTTCTTTTTATTTTTAAAAAAAAACCAAAGTGACTGCTCAAGCAGGCACTACTATCTAAAACAATTCTGAATATTAAAATCATGATCTCTTCGGTGGTGTGGATTCAAATGGGAAATCCAGTTTTCCATTTGTATCATTCTCGTCAACTGTTGAGCCAACATTTTCTGTAGCCCTTTTCCAAACAGAATAAACATCCACGCCAAATAGCCCGCTACAATATAATTTTGACTTCACAGTATCATTAGAACCACCGCTACTGAGAACAGTTGTCTTCATTGGTGAAAATTTCTTAATCATTGTTGATCCGCCTGGGGTAGCAACAATTTTGGAGGATTTACCCATTGCTTTAAATATTGGTGATGAATAGATATCTTCAAACAAATGGGATGGTGTTTGCCATTTCTTTAATAAGGAATCGTTGTCCTTTGGTGTTGAAATGAATCTGTATGGTGTCCTCTCTAAGCTATGCCCCTGTTTCAACTCGGGCGTCTTTAATAAATCTAACTGTTGAGTTTGCGTGCCAGAGGATGGTAATGGTAAGGATTTGGTTTGTTGTAACCTTTCCGAAGTGCCAGAAAATGGTTCTAGTAGGGAGTTGTTGTTGGGTTCTGTTCTTAATGGACGTGGTGATAACTCATCAAAACTTGAATTGAATGAGCAGATATACCTTTTTGAAATTTGTGGGGATTTCAGTAGAGTTTGTTTGGATGCTGAAAATCCATTAGAATTAAAATCATTCATAGAAAAGATATCCTTGTTTCCATTGGAATTGTTGATGCTGTTGTTGTTATTACCAGGTAACATTGAATCGTGAACTGATTGAAACCCTAGAGTTGTATGGTTTCTTTTCATTGGATAAAGTTGATTTGAGTTGTTTTGGTCGAGTCTAGTTAGTTCAGTGAGGGCAACATTTGCACAATCTTGGCTTCTCTTAGCAGTGTTATTTGAAATGGAATCGGATACTTGAATTCTGGGTAGCTCGTTTGAGTTCCCTGCGTGTTTGAGATTGAATGAGCTTATACAAGATAAACTAATACTACTATCAATATTATTGAAAACTTTAGAAACGCCATTTCCATTTATATTGGACGTGTTCTGGTTTACGGAAGAGAAACTATCACACCTTTCAAATAATTCATCTTCGTCTTCGTCTTCTTCTTCATCATCTTCTTCTTCAATATCAACATCTTCCCCATCTTCTTCTTCATCTTGTATACCTGTTAATTGGAAATATTGGTTAATATTATTTAACCTCTGACGAATACTGTCGTATCCACCAATTTCTCCCTTGAAAAATTTTGGAGCCGATATTGGTTTAACTTCCCAAAAGTGGCCTTTACCATCTGAAGATTTCTCTGTCTTAATGAATGCCTCATTTAATGATAAATTATGTCTAATTGAATTTTGCCAACTGGCGTCCTTTGGCTTATAGAATGTGAAATGTGTGCTTATCCATTGGTATATCTGTGACAGAGTTAGTTTACCGTCCTGAGATTGTAATATTGCTAAACAGATCAATATAGCATAGGAATAAGGAGGCTTCTTATCTAGGTCGTTATTGATTTTTCTGTTTTCTAAAGATTTTAAAATTTCGTCTAAAGAAAGGTTACCATTTGAACGTGGACAACCTTCAGATCTTTGTCTCTTTGCAGTTGGTGCAATGGGCGAGGATGCAATAGGTGATATAGGTTCTTTGTCATCATCTCTATTTAGTGAATTTTTTCTTGAATTTTTTTTCTTGTTCTTGCGAATGGTTGAACTTGGTGGAGTTATAATAATTTCTTTACTTTGGTTGCAATCACTATCGAAGTCGAAGGCATCGTCTAGGGACCTTTTATTAGTGAACTGGCCGTTAAACTGGACTATATTTTGAACAGGGAAGCCATACGATGGGGTAATTTCTCCATTCATCGTGACTAAATTGGGGATGAAATTTATTTCTTTAATTATTTGTATTGTATTTTCTTAGCAAATGTGATATGAAAATGTGAAACAAAAACCAGATAAAAATAAAATAAAATAAGAATTTATTAATACGTGATATTTATAATAGGAAGGAATGATATAAATGTGGATCCTTATAAGGGAGTTATTATTAGTGTTAATATTATTACATACACATATATAGATATAATATATATATATATATATTATATTATATATAACGTAGAGCAAAACGCGTCAAGAGTGGTAGTTACATGATAAATGGGTTTACGTATTCCGGGGGATAAGAGAAAACTATAAGGTGTTAGCGTGATAGTGAGAGAGCAACGGCAGTAGTACCCTGGTTGAGAAGATGAGAGGGTTCGTCGTGCACTGCATCCATCCATCTATCTATCTGTATTTACTGCGTTCTCGAAACTTTCATTTCACTCTTTTGATAAAACGGATCGTTCTCTTTTCAACAAATTTCTTTTTCAAATATACTTTTCCCGAAGGCACTCTTTCCGTATTTGGAAATTCGCGTTCTCGAGAGGTAAAAAAGAAATACGAAACTATGCTGGCTAACAAACCCTGTAGAACAGATGGGGCCAGCAACAGAAAAAAACGCGACGCGAGATTCGAACACGCGTTTCAGGTTTTAGTTCCGGAGTTTATTTCTATTTTCGTGACGGTCACGTGTGCTATTCGTGCGTGCGGGTGAGAGAAAAACCTCAAAAAGAGATTTTAGTTTCAAAGAGCAACAAGCAATTTTGTGCAATTTAGCAACTGTGTCTTTCTTTGGTTTCAGGGAGTTAAGCTAATCCAACAACAAAAGAGCAATCTGGTGTCCAGAGGAGATGCAACACGCTATTGTCTGGAGAAGGAATCCAAGAAATATCCCTTGGAAATATATGGCTTTAGCTCGGATTTAGTCCATGGAAAAGTAGTAATAGCAATCTTCACTTCTTAGCATTTCATCTTTTCCTGTTTCGATTTGATTATCGGAATGTTCTGAACTTGATGGTATTGCCTTTTCAATCTGGTATGTATCATCTTAAATTGTGTCTCTGTTCTCTTTTCTCCAGATACTATTCAATCTGTACTTGCACAACCACGACACCCACAATGGATACATTGTTTGAATGTAACTGTAGTCCCTTTTTTTTCTGCATCTAACTCTAACTGAGCTCGAGGTACTCTGCAGATACAAGTATTCCCATGGTTAGATTCATTTGTTTGAATACACCTTAAACAGCATAACTTCTCGTATCCTTTCTTTCTCCATTTAGCAATAAGATTTTTATCTGCATATTTTTCCTTGATTAGCCAATCGTACAATTCTCTCGATATGATCTTTCTCTTGTAGAAGAGCGTGTAAATGTACCTAGATCGCTCATGATGAATTTGTATTATCTTCCATAGGTTCTCATTAGCCATAGCTGAGACTTTAGAGTCCTTGACTTCCTGGATATCTTTCAAGCGTATTTCAAAATCAGCCAATGTGCTTTTCAATTTATCATATCCGTCAGGGGCGGGTTTGGTCCGTTTAGTTATAATTCGAGGCATGGTCAATTAGCTTGTTCACCTTAATATTGGTAAACACTATTTCTCTTTATCATGTACTTTATGAGATATATAAAATATCACTAGAACTATTGTTACGACTGCTAATTTCTATTGGCTTGAAAAATAAACAAACAATTAAAACTTTTCAGATGAGCAAAAATATATCCAAAAGCGAAATGAAAAAAATAAAATTTACCGACACCAGCAGGATTTGAACCAGCGCGGGCAGAGCCCAAGAGATAGCCGAAAACTTTAATGAACCTAGTTTTAATTTCCAAATCCAACAATTCGAGTCTCTCGCCTTAACCACTCGGCCATAGTGCCTACAAATTTTCCTAGTCTAAAAATATGCAGTTTCCTAAGTTAAAAGAATTTTATTAATTTTAAAATAACCTATAATTTGCTGAGACGGAGATTATATGGTTCTATGAATATAATATGGGTGGTTTATAGGATATCAAGTATAATACGAGGGTTACTAACAATCACGAACACGATTGAAAACGAAACATGAAAATAAAACAATAGCATATAGAAAGTTATGAACGACACGAATGTTCATATAAGGAAATAAATGTTTGACTACAAACAATTAACTTATAATAGATGATGGTCAACGAGAATAGAATAACTTATCGACGATGTGAAAATTTTTCACACCTTACTTCACTTCCCAGAGACGTATAGATAGACCAATACTTCAAGTATACAATCTGATTGATATTGATTCTTAATTAATTTATTTATTTATTTATTTATTTATTTATTTTACATAATTATTATGTTGTTCTTTTGAACACTCGATTGAATCCGAATTGATTAAAGATTCTTGGTTTTTGATCATATTGAATGATATATGTAAGTTATCTTACTCTATATAAATTCTAAAATAGTTCTCTACTCTTCTTATCCTAAGATATATAAAAGTAGTAATAATATATAATATATGTTTATGTTGTTCTTTTGAACACTCGATTGAATCCGAATTGATTAAAGATTCTTGGTTTTTGATCATATTGAATGATATATGTAAGTTATCTTACTCTATATAAATTCTAAAATAGTTCTCTACTCTTCTTATCCTAAGATATATAAAAGTAGTAATAATATATCGTTCAGAGGCATACGCACTGATAGAAGATTGATTCTTAGTTGAAGACATCATTATTGATTAGTGTATGTCGAGGTAAGTTTAGGTTAGAAGAGGAAGTAAATATCTTTTACTACTTGTAATCTTTGTATAAAAGTTCGGTTTATTATAAAATAATAATTATGTAAAATAAATAAATAAATAAATTAATTAAGAATC
>JAJLYB010000162.1:0-20661 GCA_030674245.1 Jamesozyma piceae
TTCTTTCTACTCAGGCATTGAAGAGAGCATAGAACACCGCTAGGATGAAAATATTATTCAACTAAGAGCAAGATAAGTTTATAAAACTGAAATCAGAATAGTATGTATTATTTTCCATTTAGCATGGTAGACGGTAGGCACACCGACCCATTGTTTAAATTTTTATCGAAAATAAACCTGTAACTAATATTCGTAAAAAGATGTTCGTTACCTACGTAAAACTATAGAAAGAGACAAGTTTGCGCAACGCAACAGGCGTAACCACATACCATGCATACACAATAACTAAATATAAAAAGAACCTATATACATAGTATGACGTAGCAGTTGTCTTGTCTTGTGGACAGCATCTCATCCTAATTTAATTTTAGTTTAATCGACTTATAATTGGAAACCTAAATGGAAGTTCTTACCAGCGAAGACGGCCTTGTCACCCAATTCTTCTTCAATTCTTAAGATTTGGTTCAATTTAGCCAATCTTTCGGATCTAGCTGGAGCACCAGTCTTAATTTGACCAGTTCTTAGACCGACGACTAAGTCAGCAATGAAGGTATCTTCAGTTTCACCAGATCTGTGAGAAACCATGACACCCCAGCCAGCAGCAAAGGAATCTTGAGCAGCCTTGATAGATTCAGATAAAGTACCGATTTGGTTAACCTTTAATAACAAAGCATCAGCGGCCTTCTTTTCAATAGCAGTAGCAATTCTCTTTGGGTTGGTGACAGTTAAATCATCAGCTACGATTTGGATACCGGCAGTCTTGAAGAAGTGGGACCAAGCATCCCAGTCATCTTCAGCAAATGGATCTTCAATGGAGACGATTGGGTATCTCTTCATTAGGGAGTGGTATAAGTCGGCTAATTGTGGACCGGTTAACCATTTAGATTTGTCTGAGTTTGGATTCTTGAAATCTAAATCATACTTACCATCCTTGTAGAATTCAGAGGAAGCACAATCTAGACCAATTTGAATCTTACCTTCGTGACCAGCAGCCTTGATAGCGTCGACGATTAAGTCTAAAGCTTCTTCAGCAGTTTGGATATTTGGAGCAACACCACCTTCGTCACCGACGTTACCAGCAGAGGAACCGTATCTCTTCTTTGTCAATGATTTCAAGTTGTGGTAAACTTCTGAACCGATTCTTAAAGCTTCGGAGAAAGTCTTAGCACCAGTTGGAGCAATCATGAATTCTTGCAGAGCCAAAGCACCACCAGCGTGGGAACCACCGTTCAAGACGTTTAAGAAAGGAACAGGTAGAACGTATGGGCTTGTCTTTGATTTTGACAAATCAGCCAAGTGTTGGTATAATGGAACACCCTTTTCAGCAGCGGCAGCTCTTGCAACAGCTAATGAGACACCTAGAATAGCATTAGCACCTAATTTAGACTTGTTTGGAGTACCGTCTAACTTGATTAAGAAGTCATCGACGGCTTGTTGGTCTTTGACGTCTAGGTTAGCCTTGATTAAAGCAGGAGCAATGACATCGTTGACGTTGGCGACAGCGTGTAAAACACCCTTACCACACCATTTAGTTGGATCATTGTCTCTCATTTCTAGAGCTTCGTGGATACCAGTGGAGGCACCAGATGGGACCATAGCACTGAACTTACCCTTGTCAGTTGTAATGACAACTTCTACAGTTGGGTTACCACGAGAATCGTAGACAGATCTACCGAAAACTTTTGAAATAGCCATATTTGAAATATTTGATAAAGTGTGTTTTGTGTTTAGTTGTTAGTGTTGCAAAGAATTGCTTGGTTCTTTTATGTGAATAGAGTAAATAAGATATAAAATAAGTGTGGGCAGAAGAGAGAGAAACTAATAATGAAGACAAGATTTACCAAGAACAACCGAGCTATTTGAATATGGTTATTTTCCATTCCTTATATAGCATTATTTCTTTGAAATTTCAGTAATGAATTGAATTGGAAGTATAGATAAAAATGCGTATGCACGTAAGTAACCCTTAATAAAATAGTCGTAAGACCGTTGTGTACGTGTACGTATGTATCCATCTAATCAATTGATGTTACATGTCAGTGAGATATTTTTCAAAACCAAGAAATGGAACGGTATGTAAATATGTAAAATTATACGCCAACATGTTGGATAACAACCATATCATTATGAAAATGGCAGCTAGAAAGTCTTGTTTCTTATTCTTTAAGATATTCGGGCATTTCCCCTACAAGTTCTCTTGTGTCTACAGTACCGGAGATTGGAACAAACGACGTTACAGACAAGACACGACAAGGCACGTACTCACTGTATGAGATAATCAGCCCAGTGTGTTATCTCAGCTCCGTTATGGAACAACGGGAAAGCACCAGATTCTTGCATATTGTGGCGTTGTTGAGAGAAACACCAGCATCAGAGGCAGAGAATTAGTGGATGTCCATCTCGGAGTACTCATTGTGGGTGGGCTTCTTCTACTCGGCCCCTATCTCTCTCCCTTTGCTTGTGCAGTGGGGGGTTCTTCTATTTTACTTTGCCTCCCGGTGGGGTTCACGTGTTTTTCCAGGTGCTGGGCCGGCGAAAGTGGACACCCGTTCCATTTGATATGCCTGCGATCTACGGCCAATCCGAGCAGAATAGAGAGTGAGAAATGGGTGGTAGGAAATAGGGGTGGCAGTGGTGGAACGGAGATGCGACGAGAAGACTGAGATAACTGTCGTATGTGATGACTACTCTTTGGCGTTGTAATCTTGTACGGAACCCTATCACACTGTCAAATTTTATTCAAGTTATAAAGGGTTTCTCCCTCTTGGTTAACACTATAAATTCAGAATTGCTTAACTAGGCTGTCAATTGAGTACTAATTCAAGTAAGCACATAATAATATGCTTTTGCAGAAATACAGTTATTTTGGTTTTTGCCAATATTTTAGCAGAATATTTTATTTAATATATGCTTTCTTGTGTCATGTTTTCTAGTCGTTATTAAATGTTACTGACTGCTACTTAAACATTAATTTTTTAGTCAAAAAATTTTATACTCAAAAATTATCTCGGTTCCATATAGTAACTAAGTAAATGCTTCTTCCTCTCCAAATATAAAATAATTCACTTCTAAGACTCAGATTCACACTCTTATACTTAGCATCCACTGTATGATTCGTTTTGTTACCACTATTAAGATCTTTTGTATTGTTATAACTTACCCGGCTCAGCGGAAACAAGAAAACTAAAATTCAAATATTCGGTGGCAAACCCAAAAAACTAATAATAATACCATTTAGAAGCCTCGATAGTTATTAAGGACTAAAAACAAGTTCTCACACTTTGCATTGATTCATATCGTATTTTATCTATACAATAACTTCTCTCGAGTTTTAATCCATTCACAAACAAACAAACTTCTCACTGTTTCATATACAATTAAACTATGTTTTTAACAAGAAGTGAATACGATCGTGGGGTTAGCACATTTTCCCCTGAAGGTAGATTATTCCAAGTTGAATACTCCCTAGAAGCAATCAAATTAGGTTCAACAGCAATTGGTATTGCAACAAGTGAAGGTGTAGTCCTAGGTGTCGAGAAACGTGCCACTTCACCTCTATTGGAATCTGACTCCATTGAAAAGATCGTAGAGATCGATCATCATATCGGCTGCGCAATGAGTGGACTTACTGCTGACGCTCGTTCAATGATTGAACATGCTCGTACTTCAGCTATCACACATAACTTATACTACGACGAAGATATCAGTATCGAATCTTTAACCCAATCTGTCTGTGATTTAGCTCTAAGGTTCGGTGAAGGTGCCTCAGGAGAAGAAAGATTAATGTCAAGACCATTCGGTGTCGCTCTATTAATTGCAGGTTACGACAAAGACGATGGATACCAACTATTCCATGCAGAACCATCTGGAACTTTCTATCGTTATAATGCAAAAGCTGTAGGTTCAGGTTCAGAAGGTGCACAATCAGAATTACAAAATGAATGGCACTCTTCATTGACATTAAAAGAAGCTGAACTCCTTGTACTAAAAATATTAAAGCAAGTCATGGAAGAAAAACTAGATGAAAACAACGCACAATTAAGTAGTGTCACAAAGGAAGGCTTTAAAATATATAGTGACGAAAAGACTAGTGAAATTATCAAAGAATTAAAAGAAAATGAAGCTCAAGAAAATCCTCAAGATCAAGATCAAGAACAAGACCTTGAAATGTCGTAATCGTAATTTTTGGATTCTGATTTTATACACAACCGTATATACGTACATACACACCACCCCCCTACAATCACTCTCACGCACTTACACTAACACACACATATATATTTAGATACACCGAATATTTAATAGTATAAATATTGTTTAGATGTACTTAAATTTAAAACAACAACAACTAGCAATATTAAATTATTTATTCTTCAATATGATAAATAATTACTACTTGATTTCAAACATCTTCTCTCTATCTTATCCTTATTTTTCAATCATCGCTACTTGCAATTGATTAATTGACAAAAAAAGTATCATAATAATATTACATTCCTATTTACGATCTATAAATCCACAACCTTCATAATCCATTACCATATAAATCTCAAATCTATCTACCACTTCACTCTCACCTTAATCAAGTAAGTGGGAATACTCAGGGATTTCTTTAATTTTGTTGTGGAAAAATTTCTCTAGTCTGTTTGCGTATTTGAAATATGAAGTATTCTCACCATTATACATCCTACAATTATTGCAAACCAACCTCACATCGTAAATAAATGTTTCCATCTTTTCATACTTATTATTCTCTAACTTAATCTCCATCGTACTCAAATCCATCGGTTCTTTTATAAATTCATAATAGTCTGGAACTTCTTCTTTATTCACAGGCTGTAAGAATGGCCATGCAGCAGCATGGTTTTGTAATTCTGTCAGGATGTTTTGCATAATTGCATAATGAGGACCTCTTTTGGGTCGTTGTGCTAAAGCATCCATCTCAGGTGTCCATCCTGCTTCTTTCAGCCCAGGTATCGTCATCGGATCAATGGGCACAATATTATCCAAATCTTTAAAATCGGATAATCCACTTTTTATGACATGTGATTTCGAGATTGTCCTTATTTTCCTCCTCAAGGCTGCTTCCTGCAACAATAAAATTTTAGCTGCATCTAAATACCGTATCTTCGGCAACATTGAACATTGCATCAGTGTACCACCTTCGTAATCTTTAATATACCCCATCCAAGCTTTCTTATCCAATGTTACCTCCTTCGTGAAACCTTGTTTTTTAAAATATCCAATAGCATAGTTATCAGCATACGTTAAGAAATATTTAATCGGTGATGTATTCTTCACATAGTCCTTTAAATGATTCATTAGATGTGCACCATAACCACGAACTTGTTCGGTAGAACTAATTGCACAAAATACAATCTCCGCAAATTCTCGTTTATCAAATGGACGATACGTGATACCACCGACTACTGTTAATGGTTTTCTTATAACAGCCATTGACAAATGACTTCGATCATAAACTAATCTTGCAATATACTCCTTTGGCATCTTCGGCAATTGCTTTTGGAAGATGTTTTTTAACCCAGTTAAGACCATAAGATTTTCTTTGGAATTATCATTATTAACTACTCTAAATTCAATCTTCCCTTCTTTTTCTTCAATAACGCTAGGCCTTTCTTTAAATTTGTACTCTACACCATCAAATTCAAATTTAACGATGCCCTTTTCTTCATTTTCAACTACTGTGGTTTCAACATCCAATTCGGTAGTTTTAGTATCCGTGTTAGGTGTCTCCACAGAATCTTTTGTCTCAGTAGTTGAGACTTTTGCTTTTTCGCTCTCATCATCACCATGACTCTTTTCATTATCATTATTATTGGCTTCAGTTTTGCTCTCACAATCGATATCATTTGATTCTGTCCTTTTTTCGGTAGCTTCATTATCTGGTTCCGAGGGTTCTAAAGAAGAATCATTTGTGACATCATCTTTCTTATTACTTTCAATATCTTCCTCTTCATTTTCTTCTAGTTTTATTTTCTTCGAATCAGGACCTTCTGCCTCATTACTTTCTTCAAGTTTACTTTTCGTCCTCATTGTAAATCGAAGAAGTTTTGCGCTGCCTTTTTGTATAACCAAACAAGTAGTGTTTGTATATATATTTCCCCGAAGAACTCAAGGTATCTTTCAAACGGAATAGCTTAATTGAGTTCAAATTTGATCTTTGTTTATTTGTTTCCATTGACATTATTGAAGAATCAATGTTTTAATAATTCGGAAATTTCAATATTTTCGTGATAGAAATCTACGTCATTATTTACGATACTACTCTTATGACTACAAAATATATGAATTTAATGATTGTATAATATATATACCTATACATATGCATATGTATAAAATAGTGCTTGATCATTTTTTGTCCACAACTTCATCATCTGATTCTTTAGTTTCAGCATCCGTGTTCCCCTCATTATCTTCTAAAGCCAATCCATCAATTTCATCTAATAGTTCATCAACATTAATTTTTGGGGCGTCTTCATCTGTATCTTCTTCCTCAACATCCTTTTCTGCTGTCTCGTCTTCATCAGAATTGCCTTCTGCATAATTATCATTGCCATATTCACTTTTGTACAGGTTAATATTTTGCCTTAGATCTTGGTCTTCTTCCAATTCTTGCAAGAATAATTCGTAATCCTTCTCAGCCCGTTCGATATCCTGTTTCTGTGCCCTTGAACTATTATAGTCACGAGACCCCTCAATTTCTCTATGCTCCTTTGCCATCCTTTTCAATTTCCAATTTCTGGCTTTCTTGGTCTTCTTTGGATACAATTTCTTAACAAGGACAACGTCTGGGATATAATCGTATTTTAATTGATCAAACAAGTCTGAATTATAATTCGAATTTGCAATGAAATAACCCATGACACTGTCACCTGCATGTAGAATACCTCCTAAATGAGATTTGATAATATATTCCTGATCATTGGCACCTAAATCAGCAGCTCTTGCAACGGTAATATCTGCAAGAACACGATTTTCCTTTACAATACCAGTGCTTTCAACATCAAGCACAATAAATTCTACTAATTGAGAGACATCAGCTAATGTACTGAATGGTGCTCTCCAAAATATTGGTGCTGTCAAATCGGCCGTCTGTAAAGTTGATGGATCAATAAATTGAACTGTATTGGATACTTTATAACAAAGAACAAATTGTGAAATATTACCTAAGGATTTGGCTAACTTTTTTGGTAAAACTACTAAATCATCTTTACAGATTGGGACAATTTCCACCGAGAAAGTAAATTTATAATTCGACGTATCATTCTGTATATCCTGGGAGACTAATTCTTCTGATTTTTTATACTTTGCAGGAACATTTGAAGTTAAAAAGTCTACCATTTTAATAGCGTGGTTCTTTTGTCCATAGAAAAAATCTAAACCATCTTTTGCCTCTTTAATCGAGATTGTATTAACATGTGCATTATTTTTTAGAATCAACTGTTCTAAATATAAGAATGTTCTCTTATGTGGGACTTTCTGTCTAATCTGGACGGTGGCTTTCCAGGTGTTTGCAGTGTATGATCTCGCACAATCAGGACATTGCATAGCATTGACGGTATATTCAACTTCAAATGTTTGTTGAACTACAGTATTCATCATTGCTTCAGCCTGAATAGTAATCTTTACTTTAATTCTTCTTGAATGAGGTTCCGTCCAAATGAAAGAAGCGTCAATCAATCTGACTTTATTTAACCCTTTCAAACGACGCAAACAGATGGCCAGCAATTCTCTTGATTCCAATTGAGCCCTAACCCATTGGCCCGGTGGTTGCAAAAACCTTTCACATTCCCTACAGAATGAAATACTAGCCTCTCTAGGAATACCTTCAGTAATATCGACTCTCATTTTGATACAATCGTAACACATTACCAAACCAGTAGACCCATCGATTGGTGTACCACATTCACAACAGAGCATTGTAGCTCTTGGCTTTATTGTTGTTTCACTCTGACGTTGACTCAAATCAATACTCATAATACAAGTTTATATTCTGGTTAATTGGTTATCTTTATCCAAGAACCATCATACTCTAGTGACAAAATTTTAGGTTCAGCCTTTTTATACAGGGGATTATTTACAGGGCCACGGAATTTTGCCACCAGCGACCGCATCAGTTTTTTTGTTCCATTTCGTTTCAAAAGCGATGAGATTATTAATTAAATAAGTAATCGATTAGTCAGTTATATATGGATTTTTTGTTGTAACGGGTTGGGTGTGTATAAAATGGTGGGTTATTTATGCTATATATATTGATGTATACTATGATATGTTTATGTATGTTCATTTACGATGATTCTTCTTACTTTCAAACAACAATCCGAACGATTTCTTTGTCATTTTCTGGGGCCTACCACCATCCTCTTCGTCACTGCTGTCATTTTGGTCGATTCGTACTTTATTTGCACTAGTAATAGCATTCTTTGAATTAACTACTTTAGTACTATACCTTTGACCTTTTCTCACCTTCCGTTTCAGAGCAACCATTGCTTTGGTATCGCCTTTAGCTATTCTGTATATATTACTACGTTGTCCAGACTGTTCAGTTCTTTTCTTCTTCTTGGATAGAGAATTTATCTTTTTATCACTATTGATAAATTCACCTATGGTATGAATATCATCAGCAGTACTGTTTGTGCTATTATTATCATTGCTAGGTAGCTCCAAATTCAGTCCTGACCCCATCTGTATAACGGGCAATTCAAAGAATGCTTTCTTACTATCTTTTAGATCATTTAAGGTATAACCACTACCGTTTTCGTTTTCATCCTTTTCATTACCGTCTTTTATCTCCGGCTCATGCAACCAACTCAGAACTTTCGATGTTGTATTACTAAACGATACTTGTAATTTCGCTTGTAATGCTAGCTTTTCTTGTATTTCCCTTGATCTACTCATTATTGTATTGGAACCAGTTATTATCTTTTGTTTTTGAGACTATGAAATAAAGACTATCTGTAGATCTTTTAATTTTTATTACTACTTATAGTCAATTATTACCAATTTATTCTTTACATTAAAATTTTCACTATTTTTTTAACGCGATGAGATGAAGATTCGAATAGTAACCACAAACAATAGCATTAAATCTATAAACATTACAAAACTAATACAAATAGAGGTACACCCACTTTATTAATTCATGCTCTAAAACTTTTGTCACTCATGCTCTTCTTTTTCTGTAACCTTTTTCTCTCCCCAAAATTTTCCCTTTCCATTTCCATTAATGACTCCCTCTTGGCCTTTGTTACCTTGGTTAACGCTTTTCTGATAACAGCAGTATCGTGAACTTTTTCAGACTTGACCATCTTTTTATTTATACGTTCTTCAATGGCTTCAATTCTTGAAATATCTCTCTGTGTAACAAATGATATAGCGTCACCATTTCTACCAGCACGCGCAGTACGACCAGATCTATGAATAAACGTATCTGGGTCAGATGGCATGTCGTAATTTATAACTAATTCAACAGTAGGGATATCCAAACCTCTAGAAGCAACATCAGTAGCAATCAATATCCTTGCAGCGTTCGCACGGAATCTTTGTAAAGAATTAGTTCTTTCTTGTTGAGGCATTTGAGAATGCAAAGATGCAACTCTCAATTCTAAATGTTTTAATGTCCGACGTAATATTTCTGCAGTGACCGTTCTGTTAACAAATATTATAACACCAGAATTAATAAAAGTTTCACATGTTAGTAACTGATACAAATATGCTTCTTTTACATGTTCAGGGACTAAGATATATTCTGTGGTTAATGTGGTTGGAATGGCAACTTTATCAACACTTTCAACTTGGTATGAGAACAATGATGGCTTACCGTCTTGAGTTGGGGCATCCTGTAATGCTTTAACTTGGTCTGTCATAGTGGCAGTAAACAATAGAGTCTGCCTGCTGTTCTTCGGTGGCAATGCTCCAATACACGTTCCTAAATGATTAGCAAACGTATCTGTCAAAAGAAAATCTGCTTCATCCAACACTAAATATTTAACTCTATTCAGACCACCTACAGTGTCCTCACCACTATTCATAATATGATGTGCTAATCTACCTGGTGTAGCAATTATAAAATGTGGTTTCTTTTGTAGTTCAATAGCTTGATTAATAATACTTTCACCACCAACAACCAATGCCACTCTAATATTCATACTACTACCCAACGCCGTGAACTGCTCTGCAATTTGCATTGCTAATTCTCTTGTTGGCGTTAGGACAATACCAAACATCCCACACGGATCTTCAGACCATTTGGTCAGCATAGGACCAGCAAATGCAATCGTCTTACCTGAACCTGTCTTGGCACCACCGATACAATCTCTGCCCTTAAGGATTTCTGGTATACAATGCTTTTGAATATCTGTTGGTTGAGTAATTTTCATGGCTCTTAAGGACTCCACTAACCATTTTGACAAGCCTAAAGATTTAAAATTGGACTCCGACATAACTGATGAAGGTTAATACTTTATTATTTGTGGTTTGTTTCAGTTGCGATGAGCTTTCATTTTGAAGTTTTTAAAGCAGAAAATTTTTTTATCTCGTTCTTGTTAGAAAATTCGAAAAATCGTCTGAAAAAGTTATATTGTATTATACGCAAAAACACAATAAAAACCAGTTAATAGTAGAAGCAATTATTTTTAGAAGTGGTAAACAGTAATTGTTGTTATTCCATGGGGATCCTTAGATAAGGTTTATTGAGAATTATTGATAGAGCTGAAATAGAAGATATAACGAATTAATACTATACTAATGATAAGAAGTCAAAGAAAAATAATTGCTCCTAAATCAGTTCGATCAAGTAACCAAAGTAATCTTATAACATCCAAATTGAAGAAAACTACAACCAGAATATACTTGAGCCCCAAACAATATAAAGTTGATCCATTAGATGCTCGTTCTAAAGTGCATGATACGATTTTTTCATTACTGAGACTCGACTGTAATTTTGACAAGATTATTGAACAGTCTGGAGTTAGCAAAGAGTTTTTAGAACAAGCTTTCAAAGAGGTTGGTCTTAATCTGGAATGCCATTATTCACAACCACATCCTAAAAGATTACAAGAAAAAATACAATCCAGATCAGACGACTTTACACCGAGTTCAATAAATGAGGTTTCATTAGACACTACAGGAAGTATATCGACAATTGCAAAACAATCCCCAAATCATTTAATAAATGGGCATAATGATAAGAGAAGAAAGACAGAACTATTACCTAGAACAGCAGTAGATAACACGTTGTCGGATCCTACTAACGATCCCAAAGAACGTCATTCAATAACAGATAATGATGAATTAAAACCTGTTATTGAAAATGGCAATAGAAAAGGTGGATATGAGACGGTTTGTCAGGAGGACATGCGTTCTCAAACAGAAGTACTGCAGGGGAATATCAATTCTAATACCGAAATTAATATTACAGATAAGGAGCAAAACTCAGGTGGAATGGGGAAAACAATTTATCTGGACGAAAATGACCAAAAGGGGGCAAAAAAAATATCAGTGAAGGATTATATACGAAAAAAAGAATATACAACGGATGTGAGCTCTGAGATTGATTTAATAGCGGAATTAGAAGGTTTTGTAACTGAAATTCAATCGATTTCAGAGAGATTTATAAATAAAATTAACTCAGCCGAAGAAAGGAAAGGGCAAACCACTGATATATCTGACAATCAGATACACAACAGTAAACAAAAGTTGTTGAGTTTTATAATTGCAGCTTTATCTGCAGTGGAATTAAAGGGGAAGACAAATAGTATGGGCTAACATACAACAAAAACAACATACTATTAAATGAAAAATGCTCTGCCGCATACATTAGTGCTGAGACGGAGATTATATGGGACTATGAATATAATATGGATAGTTTATAGAATATTAAGTCTAATACGAGGGTTACTGTTGTTCTTTTGAACACTCGATTGAATCAGAATTGATTAAAGATTCTTGGTTTTTGATCATATTGAATGATATATGTAAGTTATCTTACTCTATATAAATTCTAAAATAGTTCTCTGCTCTTTTTATCATAAGATATACAAGAGTAGTAATAATATATAATATATACTTATCATTTCGATTGATGTTATTTCATATAACAGTTGTTTGTAATGAGATACCTACTATATTGTCGTCCTTGCGTACCTACCTCGTATCCATTGCTTGTCATTGAGTCAAACAATGTAAAAATTTTCACTAATTGAGTCATCATAGTAAAAAGGTTATATTCTGTCGTACGTCATCATATATGGTAAGTTGCCATGACAACCTTGTATTCTGTCATCATACACGGGAATATACCGTAACAACAGTTACTAACAACCACCAATGCAATTGAAAATTAAACACGAAAATAAACTATTCATGTTATGTTTATAGCACCCAATAATTTCCGTCTCAGCACGTAATAAAGGTTTTTTTAAATATGACAGATATGAAGGAAGTGTATATAGACAGAGTGAGTATAAGTGAATAAAGTAGACTGTATACATACGATATTTGCAAGTATATATCTACTATCCAAATCAGATATCTCAAATAAAGCACATTAGCAGATTCATATTTCCGTGTTGAATCCACACTCTGTGATTTTCAATGAAATTTTTGAGTAAACAGCAAGGACTGAATAAAATAAGATATGTAAAAGGCCCCTAACACCTGTTTTTCACAAACTAAAATTAATTAAATATACTATTAAAAAGAACCAATCAAAAAACAAGGGTATAATCAAATTCGCCTCTTTAGCTTAGTGGTAGAGCGTTGCACTTGTAATGCAAAGGTCGCTAGTTCAATTCTGGCAAGTGGCAGTTTCTTTTTGAATTTCAATGTACCATATTAAAAATAACTTTTTGAGACTGTAATAAACAGAATCAGTACACTCTGGAAACGTGGCCACTCTTAATTCAACAACAACAGTGTCTTATTCTTCTGATGTTAACAAATTTTCACCTTTCTTGATCATTGACTGTTCAAACGATAGAGTAAAAGTGAAAACGGTGCTATTTGTAACACCGCCACTGTGTAGGAAACACGCGCACAAAAATGACTCGTTTGTTTCGTGTGTGGCACACAAAACTGAAAGATTTCAATGCAGGCGAACAGTAACTGCTGATTATCTACGTACTAATTTCCGTTGACCTGTGTGACAACCCCTCTCACTCTTGAATGCGCGATATAACAGCAAAAATACTGTCCCTTTGAGGTACCACAACAGGGTATATTTCTAAATTTATCAGTACTGGGTTCGAGAGGTGGTTGTGCTTCCAACAAAGAGCCATGCCATCTCTATTATTACATCTGGCATATTCATAGGTCGCAATCATTTTACTCAACGGTGACAAATTCTTGCTACGTCTAAACAGTAATTTCTTTTTTTTCTCTCATTCACACTAAAACCCTCGAGGAACTTAAAAACAGATTTGCATTTCTGGAAAATTTATTGGTTTGCTAATCTGCTTAACTTTGGTAAGGTCCCGTTCATTATCTACATATATTGAAAAACTCCGTGAGTGTATTACTAGAGAATGGAATAAGGCCGCTAGCCATATACAGCAATTATTGTTATTATGGTACTTTTTTTGATATATTTTCTACCTAATTGGATCAGGCATCGATATTTTAAAACCGTGATAATAATAACTCGTGTTCATCTTGAATTAATGTAAACACATATACTTTCTCATTAGGTTAATGTTTATATAAATATCAAAGATTATTCTTAAAATTGAAACAAAAATAATTTCCAACTTTTCCTTTCATTCATTTATGATATATTATCTTCTAACATATATACAAACACTCAAGAAAACAATAACAATTAATAGTTATTATATACCATAACTTAATATAATACAATCATTACAAGAGGAATGTCAACCAACAATACTGAACTTGCTGATATCGGTTTAATCGGTCTAGGTGTGATGGGCCAAAATCTAATACTAAATATCGCCGACCATGGTTACTCAGTCTGCGCATACAACTACCAAGGTCAAGATATTGATGAATTCCTAAACACTAGAGCCAAAGGTAACGAATTAATCTCTGGTTCTCATACTCCTGAAGAATTTGTAGCTAGTTTGAAACCAGGTCCAAGAAAGATCATCCTACTAGTTAAAGCTGGCTCTCCAATTGATTATTACATTGACTTATTATCACCACTTTTAGACAAGGGTGATATCATTATTGATGGTGGTAATTCAAATTTCCATGACACTGATAGAAGATATAAAGAGTTGATGGACAAGGGATTATATTTTGTAGGCTCTGGTACTTCTGGTGGCGAGGAAGGTGCAAGATATGGTCCTTCCTTAATGCCAGGTGGTGCTGATGAGGCATGGCCATACATTAAAGATATCTTCCAATCCATTGCAGCAAAGACAGATGGCGAACCATGTTGTGATTGGATCGGTGGTGGTGGATCTGGTCATTTCATTAAGATGGTTCATAATGGTATCGAGTATGGTGATATGCAATTGATTTCAGAAGCATATGATATTATGAAAAGAATAGGGAGATTTTCAAATGAAGAGATTGGTGAGATTTTTGCAACATGGAATAAAGGTGTTATGGATTCTTTCTTGGTTCAAATCACAAGTGAAATCTTGAGAAAAGTTGATACTGACGATGTTGCCATATTGGATAAAATCTTAGATTGTGCCGGGGAGAAAGGTACGGGTAAATGGACAGCATCAAATGCTTTGGATTTAGGTGTTCCAGTACCAATGATCAGCGAAGCTGTCTTCTCACGTTTCCTTTCAACATTAAAAGAAGAAAGAGCAGAAGCTTCTGAAATACTACACAGACCTGTTATTCCAGAAGGACTAATCAATACAGAGAACAGACAACAATTTATAGACGAATTAGAGCAAGCTTTATATGCTTCCAAGATAATATCATATGCACAAGGTTTTATGCTAATCCGTGAAGCTGCTAGATTATTCAATTGGAAAATTAATAAGCCTGCCATTGCTTTAATGTGGAGAGGTGGCTGTATTATCAGATCAAAATTCTTAGGTCAAATAACACATGCTTTCAAGGAACATCCAACCTTAAAGAACTTGCTATTAGATGACTTCTTCGCTGGTGAGGTAAACAAAGCACAAGGTGGCTGGAGAAAGATTATCGGTTTAGCAACAACTTATGGTGTCCCAACTCCAACGTTTTCTTCTGCATTAGCTTTCTTTGACGGTTACAGTTCCAAAAGACTACCGGCTAATTTACTTCAAGCACAGAGAGATTACTTCGGTTCTCATACCTTTAGGGTCTTGCCTGAATTCCACTCTGAAACTTTACCACATGATAAAAATATTCATGTTGAATGGATCAATTCTGGTCCAAACACATTTTATTAGATTAATTATTAATTTTAAAATAATTCTATATACAAGTTGATAAAAGAATATATGTATTAATTATTACCACATTTAAATGCACCAATCAAACCTTTTCTTACATTTATGTAGTGTAAATCTATAACAATGTCTATCATATCGGCGCAGAAGTGAATAACTTTTTAGAGATTTCATAAGTCGATATCATAATGGCACAACTTGGTGCAATCTTGACTACCCTCGCAGTAAGACCGGTATATAGTGCAGGAAGTCCTTCATTTCTCCAGATTGTTTCTAAGAATTTAAACATATTCTTGGAATTTTTCTGTGCCATATTCTTACTGCTATTATTGTTAAGCATCGAAATTTGCCATCTTGTTTTTCCAACATCAAATGGATGTGTGAAAATTGCTGCCAAGGTTCCACTAAGACACCCGCTTAGAAAACTATTTATAAAATGGACTGAGTTATTCTGTGCTTTTGAATTCTCAACCCAAAGATTTTTCTTGCAAAATTCGTAACTACCCCAATATATAGCGCTAAACGGAACATCTCTCCATAGCGTAATTTCCAAACCTTTAAATAATGCTTTAGATGGTCCACTTATTTTCATTTCAAACCTGGTTTCCTCTATTAAATCCTTAAACATCATCCATGACTTAGCGGAGCTCGAGGATTTTGGAATACTTTGCAACTTTGTCTTCATTAATTCTAGTGGTGCAACAGTTGTAGCAGCAACAACCCTTGCCATTGCTCCACATAACAACGGACTCAATGATGGATAATTAACAGACATCGGTAACATATCTTTCAAGTATTCATATCCTGTAAAGTAAACGATATTTGATGGAATTGCCATTAGTAACGTCAATGATATACCTCTCCACAATGTCGTTATCCCTTCTACTTTAGCGATTTTTCGAAATGCATCCAAAGTTCCATTAAACCTTAATGGTGAATTTCTACAGTTTAATTCTTTAAAACATGGACTTTCCCAAAACAGCTTACCATTCTTTACTGCATTGTCAAATGTAGAATTTAATACCGACCCAGAGATTTTAGATAGGTTAGTTGATTTTGAACCCTGTGTAACCATGACAGTATCCAATTTTAATTTTGGTACTTCACAAAAACAATCAGGTAACATTTCTTGTTGCTGTAGTCTAACTCTAACGACATCCATCGGTGTTAAGGTGAGGGATGTTAGAACCGAGCCTGTTACAGCACTTAACATTCTTTCTTTAATGCTTAACCTCTCTTTATCATTGTAGCTCATACTTTCATTCTAATAGCCACAAATTCTAATACAAAATTTTCTTTCTTTGAATCTAATATATACTTGTTGAATAGAATAGTGGATAGGAAAACAATCCGGAAATAAGTTATTTGATTTGAAAAGTATTCTTACAACAAATAGAGTTGATAATACAGTATGAATGAATTTGGAGCCTTTCTTCTACTTAGGCTAAAATATAAAATAGTTGATAGAAGTTAACTTTACATAGGTAAATAAAACCAAGGAGTGATGTACACTCTTGATTATTAATATAGATTCTTACACTATTTCTTGATTTTTTACACATTGAAATCTTCAGAAATTTAATAGCAACTTTTGGGGTGTCCGACAATCACGTAATGCATGGGTTTATAACCAATATAATCACCTAACGAATAAAGTATAAAGAACTATTAAAAGCAGTTATATTATGCAATTAGTCAGTTGGTATATATATATTATATTATTCTTTGTTGGTCAAAATATACATTACCAACAAAGTTTAGTTATATGTTCATTTTAACCGCCTCTTTTTCAATTTACTAGTTGCCGTTGTAATTCTTTTCCCCATACTAACCCTTTTGTGTTGCTGGATAAATTCGGTTGGAAAAAAGTCATTCAATGTTCTCTGCTGCTTTTCTTTTTTCTTTTTATTAAAGTCTCTGATTAATGGTATCAACACTTCATCTGATTTTTCCTGAGGCCATTTTAGATGTATTTCCATGAACGAACGTAACATATCCAAGTCAGGATTACCCCATATAAATGGTGTTTCATCGTGATCAACTTCTGGATTCCAATATGCATCAAAAACTAAAGAATTTGGAAATGATTCATCTAATATTACTTCATTATTAACTAATCTTTTCCTCAAATCTCGTTGGAATTTAGGTTCCGATTCTAATTTATCCTTGTCGAATTGCCCTTCATTATACCAAACTTTAAACTTGGATAATGTTCCAAATTCAGCAATGATTTCCATACTGTAGACTGGACCCATACCTTTAACACCTGTTGTGTAATCACTACCCAACAGCAGTGCTAATTCAATCATATTATTCCTGTCAATACCTAAATCTTTTAATATAGTCTCACTATTATAAAATTCGACGTATTTTCTATCTTGAAATAAATTTTTGTATATTTTGGTTCCGCCAAATAGAAATACATCACTATCATCGGTTATAACACCATCTACCAACTTCATATTTAACAGCTGCGCACACTGGGCTTCTGCCTCCATCGGTGCTGTAATAAAAGGAATACCAAACCTAGAAAGTAGTTCCTGGATGTCATTAACCATATCAATAGTAACTTCATCCGAATCCCTTTTATCTTTCATCTGTTGCTCAAATAATTCGTCTTCCATAAAAGTTGTATCCACAATATTTCTACCAACAACTTGAGTATTTTCCAGTTGTTGCTCTTTAAATAGTTCGAAATTTCCTTCTTCTTGACGAATATTCTCAACTAAATCATTTTCATCATCTTCTGAGAATTCATAATCAAAAATTAGTGCTTTCTTTTTATTAGATTCTTTCGTGATTGATTTTTCTGTCTCTGTTTTCGGATCCGGTTCGTCATTCACATTATCAACCAATAAACCAGTCTCTGTTTCACTATTAGCAGGAGATGTCTCAACCACCTGAACGTCTTCTTCAGAGTCTTCTAAATCATAAATTTCATTATCCATAACACTTTCCTTGTTAGCTTTAAAGGAGGCTTGAGCATCAGTCTTATTTAGAAATCCATACGATTTCATTTCATTTATTGGTTCAGAGGTTATATCATTATCTATGTCCTTAACAAATTCTGTATTAGCGAATGGGTTACTTTCTTCATTACTGATTCCATTTGAATTATTAGTTTTAAACCAAGATGGCATTTCCTGGAGTGGTATTTTCTGTTTCTTACTAGTATCATTTATTACTATATTATCAGCCTTTGATTCGTTAAATAAAAAGGATTGGGAACCATCAAAGTTAATATTTGGTATTTTATCAACAATGAAATTTAAATTTTGTTTACTTTCTGTTGAGATAGGTATTGAATTGAATTGATCAGCTTTTGAAGATTTTAACGACTGCAATTGTTCCTTTTTACTTTTTTCAATAATCTTATCCTGTTTCAATTTATTTTCAAGGTTTTCTTTAGCTTCCTTTTGAATTTTTTTCTTTTGAAACTGTTCTAATCTTGATTTTTGATAAGCTTCCATCATTTCTATTTCTTCTATCTGTCGAAGGTAATCATCGTCAACATTATCATCTTCATCAGAAGCAGTGTACTTAAATTCACGTTCTTTTTTATTTGTGTCAGAATTTCCATCTGATTCGTTAACATATATAAGCTCCTGTTGTCTTGAACGCTTTTTTGGGGATTCTTCAGCTGGTCTCTTATCCAAAAACGAACGGTTACCTACTGTTTGAGATATATCATCAAGTTGGGGCAATCTTCCAGCTTTTAATGAGTAATCAAAATAGTCATGTTTCTCTTCTTTGGACTTCAAATCAACATCTTCCCAGTCAAACTCCTCGTCTTCCTCGTCTTCTCCCTCAAGATGCTCCATATTGATATTTTCAATATTCTTCTTGTTAACAGATTGTCTCTGGATACCATCGTCGTCAATTTCAATTGCTTTGTGAATTTCTGATCCATCATTCTCGCCAAGGCCCAAGGCCCATCCATTTTCTGTTTTAGTCAACTTGTATTCTTTATTTCGTTGTCCTGAAATTCTATTAATCACTTCATCATTTAAATTGGAAGAGCCATTATTTTGAGCTCCCGTAGTGTTAATCAACTTTTGAGTATAAAAGTTTCTTCTCTTCACCATACTAATTTGAAACTTTGAAAATTCCATACTGTCAGGAAACACGTTCTCTAATTGTTCCTTTGTATAACCCATTCTGATTCTTGATTTCAATCTCAAAGTTGCTAATAACTGATATTGTATATTTTTGGGTAATTCTTCAAATTCTTTCGATTTAGGATTAATCGATTCAAGATCTAAATTATCGATAGCATCCTCAATTATCGAACCAATCTTTTGCTTTTCAATTTTTTCATTATCAAAATTTAGATTTATTCTTTGATCATCTTTACTGACTCTGAAACCTTCAATATCAGGCAAATCCCAATCATCCTGTGGTTTGAAGATGATTTGATTTTTCACACAGTTGCTAGTTGCCTTTGGCTTCTCCTTTTTCTTATCTGATGATTTATTATGTAGTTGTAGTGCTAATAACTTTTTTGCAGTACGTTTTGCACTATCTCTTTTACCTTGTCTAATTTCATTTCTTAGTTTTATAGTGTCTTTCTTTAATGCAGGAACACCACCATCAAATACGAAAATGGGCTTAATACCAAAATATAATAGTTTACAGATTCTTCTAAAAAACCCGGTAATATGCGAATGTTTTATTGCATTACCTTCAGAATCTCTCATTGCTTTTAGAAACTGGTAAATCCAAATCGATGCATCTACAGCCATTTTCTTATCTTGCAATGATTCCAATTTGACAGGTCTTGCTGTTGGTCCAACAATGTCCCAAAAAGAATGAACACCCATCTTTACTCATAGTCGATATATATATATAGTCCCTTTCGTATTTTTTATGACTTATTCTGAATACCTTGACAAATAGATTGTATCTATATACTTATGAATTAAATACTAGAATTGATTTTTGGTGTGGCAAATTAAAACAATGAGGATTTCAGCTTTATATGGTTAACAAAAAAAATCAAATTTGTTCTAACCGAGGTTTGAACTCGAGACCTTTGCCGTGTAAAGGCAACGTGATAACCACTACACTATTAGAACAACTTGGATATTTGATGTTGTAATGTAACCCAGTTTTGACCAAAGAAAAATAGCATAAAAGTATAGACTTAATTGATGCTATTTTGACCTAAAATTATTAAGAGAATTTAACCAATATTTGAATTAATAAGAAGACCTAAAAATATATTTGACATGATGGTAAACCCTAAAAGAAATAGAGAACATACGGCATCATAATTTATTATGAGAAG
>JAJLYB010000163.1:0-19854 GCA_030674245.1 Jamesozyma piceae
TAATGTTACTCTCTTGTAAACCATCCATTAGTATTCTTCTGCAGGGAATCTAAAGGAGGTATCATGTTACATTCATAAAATGTATTCGTGTTAAATAAAAACAAAAGTATATAAATAGGTTGTGAGATGGATTAAAATCATTCTCTCGAATTCTTTCCAGTTTTCAGTTGAAGACTACTATCAGAAGATTTATCAATAATAACGATTAATAGATTACAATAATCATTAATCAAGAAGAATAACAATTCATCTAACCTTTAATTATCGTTAACTATTACAACTAACTTTAATTAATAAAATCAACCTCCTGATAGTAACAGAAAGTATTCTCGAGTGTCACAAACTAGAATCATCTATAAAACATCAATTATTATAATTCATAATAATTACAGACTTAACAGAGCTCTGACATAAGGAATAAATTACAAAAATTAAATAACTTAAAAAGAGACAACTCTTACACTTTGTATTAATTTTACCGGTCTTTAATGACTTTAAATTTATTAATTCTCAAAGGCTCCTACAAGGCTTAATATTGAATAATAACGTTAACGATTTAATAATGTATTAAAGTAACTAAGTAAAGTACATGTAAAAGAGTTTGGTTGGCCTCTTACATATTGTATATAAAATAAACTAATATAAAAGTAAACACTCTTATATATACATCCTTTTTTATTTATGAGCTTCGTTATAGACTCTACTCTTCATCCCTTTGTAGATCCTTGTCTTTTACGAGTCATGTTATATGTTTCATATTCTAGTGTGTTATTTGCTGAGATGGAGATTATATGGTACTATGAATATAATATGGGTAGTTTATAGGATATCAAGTTTAATACGAGGGTTACCAACAACCATGAACGCGATTGAAAACGAAACACTAAAATAAAACAATAGCATATAGAAAGTTATGAACTACACGAGTGATCATATAAGGAAATCAATGTTTGACTACAAACAATTATCTTATAATGGTCACAGATGATGGTCAACGAGAATAGAATAACTTATCGATGATGTGAAAATTTTTCACACCTTAATTCACTTCCCAGAGACGTATAAATAGACCAATACTTCAAGTATACAATCTGATTGATATTGATTCTTAATTAATTAATTTATTTATTTATTTTACATAATTATTATTTTATAATAAACCGAACTTTTATACAAAGATTACAAGTAGTAAAAGATATTTACTTCCTGTTCTAACCTAAATTTACTTCGACATACACTAATCAATAATGATGCCTTCAACTAAGAATCAATCTTCTATCAGTGCGTATGCCTCTGAACGCATTAATTTACGTGGATTGTATAAAAGGGGGATACAACCATGTATCTAAAATTTAAAAAAATGATTTTTCCTTGAATGGCCACTCCAGGCACCTACTTTAATCGTATCTGTTTTCACACTAACTAGACAACTTTAAATAAAATGTGGAAAAAGGATTCGTTGTACTGCTTGTGATGTCTTTAGACTCTACAAGTCGAATAGTGTATTTTAGATATTTACAAACATCTCAAATTTTGGGTATTAAAATACAAGTGAAAAGGTTTTCACTCATTGTTATATAAGTAAATGACACACCGGTCAACATATTGTAATTACAAAAAATATAATGTATAAAATTTATGAAAACCGTACATAGAAGAATAGACGCCTGATTTTTGATTTCAATCTCCTTTGAATTTATGTATACTAATACCTCTGGGTATAGGTAAATGGATGCAACCCAGTGTAAATAACTTCCATATCATTTCTTAAATTGAATTGATTTTTATTTACAATGAATAGCACACAGAAACTAATAAATCCTATTACAGTATTCTATAGAGGATAACAAAGTATAACAACCTAGGGTAATGTTTGTACAATATCATTATAGCTTTTCTAAATATTGAAGGGAGAATAACGATACCTTATATTCAAGTAATGTATGAATTATTACTGAAATAAAATTAGAAAAGTTAATGAAAGAACATGAGTGTCAGTGTGACAATTTTGCTGTAGGTTTAAGTATTTATAATTAGTTTTATTAAGTTGGCCCAACATTATTCGACTTTTTGTAGTCTTTATGGAGACATATCCTTTTTGTTTCTTATAAATTGAATAAAAACTTTGATACTATTAAAGGATATTCAAAGATAATTGACATACCCATTAATTCTCTTATTATGTCTTTGTGTATTATTAGAGTTCTATCGATTTATACATACGTAAATATCATGAAAAAAAATTCAAAGAATTTAGTTAAAGGCAATCAAGAGTGAATTATCACTAAAGCAAATATTTATAAGCTCATTGATATTGTATGGAAAAAATTAAAGATATTAATATTTATTAATTAGTTTCTATCAAAAACCCAGTTTAATCTTTATTTCACTTTTTGTTTTCCTGATATATTTTGCATAAAAACAGTTTGACTGGTTAAGAATCCAAGGTATTTAAATTTAAATCATTAAATAAATTTTATAATATAGGTAATGGACATAGGGAGAATTTTTAATTAAAATATATATAAATTTGTATAAAATTTAATTTATAAATATTAGTGCATGAACAAACTGTCCACTGGGTATCAAATAATTTTCAAGAACTAAAAAAATAAAGAAAAATGAGAAAGTTTAAGGACAAAACATAACATTTCTTAGCTTCAGTTAAATTGGAGTTAGTAGAAGCACCTAAGTGTCAGTTATTGTATTTTTATCTAATAAGGTAACGCCTATAGAGAAGTACTGGCAGTAGAGTAAGTAGCTGATTCCGTTGTGTCAGTTCCAGTTGAGGTACTAGAGGTATCTGTGTTAGAGTTAGTTACAGTTGCACTAGATTCCGTTGAAGTGTCTGGTGATTCTACGTTGTTATCAGTATTAGCCTCAAAATTCCCTAAACTATAAGCTCCTGAAAACCTTGAAGTACCAGATGTAGCAGTATCGGTATTGGTATTAGTTTCTGTAAAGTCCAATCCAGTTGAAGTGCCAGAGCTACCTCCGATTGGTTTTGGTGTCTGAACCATATAAACAGTTTGAACTGTTATAACATTATCATTACCAGTGTAAGAATATACAGATGTTAAAATTGTTCTAGTGGTTTCTTCAGCTCCATCAACAAAAATAGTCGAAGTTTGTTGAGTAAATGATGTTCCTGATGGTGTTGCAACAACATAAATAGTTTCTGTTGTAGTAGCTCCATCTGTACCCGTAAATGTAGTATAACCAGTTGAGATGGTTTGATTGGTTGTAATTGTACTTGGAGATTCAGTATAACTGGTTGAAGTAAGAGTTACACGTTTTGGACAAGGTGCAACAACACTTGGGTAAAATCTAATATAATTAGAAAAGTCGTAATGAGTTCTGCGCCATGGATCTTTGAAAAAGAAATTTAGATTAGAAGAGCCGACATTATTCATATACATTAGTCTAATTGGATATGGCACATCTGCCTTTAATTTAATATTATATGAAAGAGTGCCTGGTTTCTTCCATTGCTGAATAGCTTTAATATTCGCATCACGTGAATCGAACCACCTTGTTGGTACATCAGCATTACAACAACCGAACGTAGTAGGATTTGCAAATAACAAAATGGCTGAATTTTTTGTGTCTCTAAGTGAGAATGTATAAATACCGTCCATTGGTGGAATGAAAAATCCAGTATATTCTAAAGTGAAATTTGAAATCGAAATTCTAACACCATATATATTACCATAAACTATATCAGTTGTCCCGACCAAATTATGGAAATTAGCAGTTGTTACACCAGTAACTTCAGTGATATAATTTGCTGGGAAATTATAAAAGCCTAGTAAGTATTCCAAGTCACCAATGTCTTCGGAATACTCTTGAGCATATTCAGGATAATAATAATGGAAAAACCTAACCCTGAAACCATTGAGTGATCCACCCGTAGGATTTGGACACATTTGTGATGGTTCAGCAAGTTGGGGCTTTTTAAAGCCAAATGAGGAAACCAAAGGAGCTAATAAAGGTATGAAAAATACTAAGTTTCTCAAAGATATATTCTTCAAAATCATTTAGTCTTTTGTAATATAATGTTTTGCTTTGTGAATGTTCTTGTTACGTTTGCAATTAACAAAACCTCATATATTAAACTAAAGCAAAAATATTTCGAAATTGATGAATAAATCATTATCGATATCTATTTATATATAAAACTTTCCAAACATTATGTGAAGAATAATATAGGAGTGGAACATTATCTAGATATATGAGCCATCTTAATCTCTCTGGGTAATCATCGGGGTTGAGGCCTTAATAATTACATATGATAAAAGTAATAAAGGGATGAGACAATAACGGGTACTTGATTCAAAGTTAACATCGTAATTTAAAAATGATTTTCTAACAGAATTCTGGCAGACCCTTGATAAAAACTGCCCCGTGTACCCAAAGTTAACTCAGGTATGATATGTGTATCTCGCTCACACATTCACATTCACAAATATACTTCATTATTTGTTTTGTACTCAAATATACACTTCACATTATCTGAGGAAAATTGTGAATGTTTAACTTAGTCTGTAGAAGCCGCCATAAGTCGGATATTTGATTTTCTCACGAACATAAAATATCCAATACTATTATCTATAATCGGTGTTAACAATTCCCTAGAATAATAGTATCTTATAATGGATTGTCTGTGGGTCTTGACATATATTACCTCAACATTTGATAATATCTATATGAAAAACAAAGATTTTTTCTCCGTTTTGTGATTACCGATGACTACTTTGGCATAGAAATTTCATACGAATACTATAACAGGAAATAATGGTTTCCCAAATACTTTTATTTATATGCAAGTATGCAGATCTTCGATCTTCCTGAATCGGTATTTTCTTATAAGGCAATAAAGAACTTTGTATTAAGAGATAACCCCACTATTAAGGTTGATATTTATTTCATACAGTCACTTCAAATAGCAACGATTTGCAATATACATAAAAAGAATAGACTTTATCTGTGAAATCCCGTGAACTATTTTTTGGGGAAACAGAACTATTATCCCTTGCTATCTTCCGTAAAAATTATTGTACGCAGATACCATTTTAGATAACTGGGGTGTATTGCTACAAAAGGAAACTATGGTTTTATTAAACAAATGTTTATTAGGTCTTTAGAGTTTGAGGTCCCATCTCTGATGGCTATTAGTCATTATGACACCCTATATATGCTTCACTTTCAGTTTTCACAGCAATAAACAATTGGATCAGGTTTATTGTTTTTGTCTTATATTTGTTTCTTCTTATCTTTATCACGTAGCCAGTTTCAAACAATATTTTTTTCCGGTAACTTGAAGAATGTAATTTCAACCTTTAAGTGGTACAAAGCACAATGGGCAAAAACTCTTGAAAGAATAGATATCATTCCGTGCAAATCATTTGATAGGTGAGGCCTCATTGTCTTGAGTCATTTTAAATAGAGCAAATATGAAGTTCATGGAGTTAAATGTTAACATTTATTTATTTATTTCCAATAATTCAACGATTGCAAAGCAATTAAAATGTAATTACGAGGTTAAGTGCTTTATTTGCTTTGTTTTGTTTTGTTTTGTTTTGTTTTGTTTTGTTTTGTTTGTTCACATTCAGAATCGGGATGTATGGATAAGAAATGTAGAGAATAGTTATATATTTATCGGAAAATACATAAAATAAAGTAGTAATGCCAAAGTGAGTTATGTTTGGTTTATATTGGATTAATAGGGATGAAAATACTATAACTATTGATGATAATAAAAATAATAGCATGATCAAACAACAATATAACCCAAATATAATTGAGAACAATATAAAGTCTAACATTACCATATATGAATTTTATTATACAAAGGAATGAATTTTAAATTTTTACATATCGTTTGAGAAATTAAAATGAGTGCTCTTTCGTTTCAACCACATACACGGAATATAGTGAGTAAGGGGACACATTGGATCAAGATAATATGGTGAATATGCCATACCTAATCCTGTTATCGTAATAAGTTTAATAAATTCTATCTTGAGGGATAGTCAGCTCTCTCTTATTATACAGTATAAAATCATTATTATTGCACCCTGTAGGCAAACCTATCTATTTTACATTAGTTTCTCCTGAAGTATCTTTATTGTATAAATTTGATAAGCATCAGGTAAACAATCATTCAAATGAAAAAAGAGTACTAATGAGCCTGTACTTATGTATTGTTATTACATTTAATACAAGGGTTATTGCAATAAATTTGTTAATTCAATTATTTCTAAGCACATGAAATGTTTTTCTTCGTAATGTTCAACAATGCTTATATATATATATATATATTTCTATAGTAAAATTATTAAGGTAGTAAACTAAACAATAAGGTTTTCAAAAAGGAGGATTCATGAAATGAAAGTTAGTAATATAGTGAAATAAAAACCTAAAAGACTATATGATAAATAAATAACTTTTTAACTAACTTTCTTCTTTGGAAAGAAATAATTTTATATCATTCGAACCTCCACGTTAGAATTAACATTGGTATATTAATTGGAAATTTAGGGGGTACTATTGCCAAAAATACAACGAACAACGAACGGATAAGTAAATACCTAACTCAGTCCAGACCCTAACCAGTTATTAATAATTTGGGATTCCTGCTTTAAAGACAATATACACATTAGTTACGCCACAGCGGGGAATATTTGTTGTGAATCAAATTTTTATGATGTACATAGTATTACGCTGTTCTGTTTGAATCGTCCAATACAACTGAAATTTCTGAGCGGAATTCCTTGAGGTGCTCAATATTGAAGAGTTTTTCCGTTTACTCTATTGCAGTGACTTTTTCGGACAAACGGAAGCAAATGTGGATATAGAAGCCTTTTAGAAACTGAAAAATCCAAAGTGTGGATAAAAATTTATCAGGTATGAAAATGATAACTGGCCACGAGGGATAAGTTCTGCTGAAGGTACTTGTGTGCAAAAAATAGCTGGGAAGTAAATATGACATAGAAATATTACGCAATATGAATTTTGGACTACCATACCATATCTGGTACGTTCAAGTCTGACAGTTAATAGGACTCATCGGATAATTCTATTATTTTAGATCTACCACAGCGACAGATAATTCCGGGTCAAGTAATCTAGGATCCGACTAACCGAAGAAGAATCAATTCTAAATATTAAGATTAAAAATAATGCTCACAATTTTTATTCATTGTTCATATAATAGAGCCACTAAGTGTGCCGTTCAGACTTCGATCTAGTACTTTAAACAAGTAAATTCTCTGTATTGTATCATGTAAACTATAATATATGAATTTTACTGACGATTGAAATACCGTTTCAATAGATAATGTGGCGCGATAGGTATGAACAGACAATGCCTCTGTGTCTTTAATGTTTTTTTGATTGTTAGTTGTCTATAATATATAGACATCAGCGTATACTTAAACATTTATTCGATGATTGATTACGGGTGTATTACTAATTAACTCAAAGCAGGAATTAAATTCCTAGGGTTGGAAATGTATAAAATGAATCTTATTTTTAACCTTCTTATATTGTCTTTTCTTAGAAGATATAAAATACTAACAAGACAGATAAATATAAAAGCAAATAAGAGAATAATGACTTCATTAGCCAGAGAATTATTTGTTGATCCTTTTAAGAGACTTAAGTGGGGCGTCTTGCCAGTTAGAAGAGAAGTTGACGAAAATAGTGATACATTAAGTCTTGCAATGTCAGATAACGATACTTCTAACATTTCATCATCATCTGAAGTAGATGATACAAAAAGTCAAGTTGGCGATGCTGTGTACGATCCAAAAATCGAAGGTGGTGATGTTCTGGACGATACCAAAACTCAAAACATTTCTGCATTAGATGAAACTAAATCTCAAGATGTTAATGGTGTCATTAATAGGAATAAACATTATGTTGATCAAGTAGAACATGTTTCAACAAATATCGAGTACGACTACAGAGATGAGGCAAACAAAAAGTGGTGGAAATTTTTCGATGAACAAGAATATCGTCTTAATGATAGACAGAAAGCTAAAAATGTATGGTACCATTGGTTTAAAGCGGGAACACCTGCTGCTGAGAAAAAACTTTTGCTAAAGCTAGATGTTTTGTTAGCTTTTTATTCCTGTATGGCATATTGGGTAAAATATTTAGATACGGTTAATGTAAGTAATGCATATGTTTCAGGTATGCAACAGGATTTGAATTTTAAAGGAAATGATTTGGTTCATGTCCAAGTCATGTATACTGTTGGTAACGTTATCTTCCAACTTCCGTTTCTTTTCCTTTTGAATAAGGTTCCATTAAACTACGTTTTACCATGTTTGGATATCTGCTGGTCTCTATTGACAGTAGGTGAGGCTTATGTAACGAGTATTCCACAATTGAAGGCAATCAGGTTTTTCATTGGTGCTTTCGAAGCTCCAGGTTACTTGGCATATCAATACCTATTTGGTTGTTTTTATAAGCATGATGAAATGGTTCGTAGATCAGCTTTTTATTATATTGGTCAATATATTGGCATTTTATCATCTGGGGGTATCCAATCTGCTGTGTATATTTCACTAAATGGTGTAAATGGGCTAGCTGGATGGAGATGGAATTTCATTATCGATGCAATTATTTCGGTATGCGTAGGAATCATTGGATTTTACTGTCTTCCAGGTGACCCATATAATTGCTACTCCATCTTTTTAACAGATGATGAAATTAGGTTAGCAAGAAAGAGACTGCAGGAGAATAATACAGAGAAAACTAATTTCTCTGTAAAAGTGTTTTCCTGGCCATTCTGGAAAAGTATTCTATCTGATTGGAAGATTTGGATTCTCTCGTTATGGAATGTATTTTGTTGGAATAACAATAATGTTTCCTCTGGAGCATATCTATTGTGGTTAAAATCCTTGAAAAAATATTCAATTCCAAAAGTTAACCAGTTATCAATGATTTCACCTGGTTTAGGTATTGTTTATTTGGTTGCAACAAGTCTTGTAGCTGATAAACTCCATTCACGTTGGTTTGCAATTATTGCAACGCAGGTATTTAACATAATCGGTAATGTTATCCTTGCTGTGTGGGACGTTAAAGAGGGTGTTAAATTCTTTGCTTTCATGTTACAATGTTTTGGTTGGGCAATGGCTCCTGTTTTATATTCCTGGCAGAATGATATATGTCGTAGAAATGCACAAGAAAGAACGGTTATATTAGTGACTATGAATATACTTGCTCAATCATCAACTGCTTGGTTAGGGGTTATTGTTTGGAAAACTGTTGATGCGCCAAGATATTTGATAGGTTACTCATTTACAGCATGTTGTGCACTTTGTCTGTCATTATGGACCTTTGTGGTATTATATTTTTATAAACGTGATGAAAGAAAACATGCAAAGCAGAATGGTATTATATTATACAATTCGGGTAATGGGGAAAAAAAGCCTAGTCAAGACCTGATAGCGGCTTAAAGAAGGGAATACAGAATTTAATAGAAGTATTGTTTAATTTTTAATAATATGTAAATTTTACATCTTTCATCTTCTAAGTATGTGTATGGACTGCTTGGGCTTAGGTTAGCAAACGTTAAGTTCTCACAATTAGATTATATGTATCCAATATTCAATTTTAACAGGTTTTCCAAGTTCGGATATAAAGTAAGAGTTATCATTATTTTAATACAAGATTATTTCAATAGATATATATATATTCTTCTGTTGTTTTATAAATTAAATAAAAAATTATATATATATATATTTTAATCAATAATTCAATTATTTTCTCGGAAATTATCTATTCTTTTATATATTGTAACTTTCTCATTTTTCAGTGAATTTTTCAACACATTGTCTTTACCCCCATTTCTATTCTTTAAATTTCATTTAGATAGTGTTTTCAATGTGGACTACACCTAAACCACGGTTTAAGTGTACATATAGAATGGGTATACTGTTAGAATAGAATAGGGGTAATATAAAATAAAAAATACTAGTACAAAAATTCAAAGAATAGACTTGAAAACAATTCACGTTTAGAAGGGAAACCTGAAGTACATAAAGATGAATAACGTTTAAGGAAATAATGAAGTTATTCATCAATATCAATATTTCTGGAATTCTAATAATACATAGAGACCTAATATGAGACTATAAAGGTTGAACAATTATTCTAGAAAGTCCTAAATGATTATGAAAATATAGACTTGTATGACGGTTTAAATGTATATATAGAATGGGTGGTACTGTAAAAAAGGAAACTAGTAGAATGATATCCATTTAAAGAAGTATATTATCATAAATTAATTAATGTCAGTGCTGGAACTCTAATAATACATAGAGACCTAATATAGGACTATAATGGTATTACGATTATTCTAGAAAATTCTAAAATGATTATGAAAATATAGGCTTGTACCATGGTTTAAGTGTATATATAGAATGAAAGTACTATAAAAGTAGAAACCAGAAGAAAAACGCTGCAAAAATCAAGATTTTATATTTTTTGAATCTTTTTTTTTTAATGTTTTTCTTTAAATAACGATAATATGCAACATAGTTCAAAGTTATAAACAAAAATATAACACAAATTATGTTGAGATGTTACCCTAACAATATATAATAAGACGGCTCTTATTGTAGGAACCGTATAAGATAAGAAAACAAAATAAGGCGATAAGGCTTTAGGATATATAAGAGTTTATCTTAATATCCATATGTAGAATACTTATTTAAATTATATAGAAAATGGGTAACAGATAATTACATCAAGTCTATATATAATGTCTGTGCCACTAATAAATATAAAACCCCCTGAGTACAACGTCCAACCACTAATTCAACAAATTATTAATTGGTACTATTTTGATCAGACTAATGATTGGTATTTTTTAGATCCGACATTAGTTTATTATAATGTAATACTTCTATGAATGGTTATTATTCTGAATATGTATGTATACTGAATAATTATTAATTCTTCTGGTTTCTACTTTTATAGTACCTTCATTCTATATATACACTTAAACCATGGTACAAGCCTATATTTTCTTAATCATTTTAGAACTTTCTAGAATAATCGTAATATCATTATAGTCCTATATTAGGTCTCTATGTATTATTAGCGTTCCAGCACGAATATTATCTAGAATGGTTAAGTCAAATTATCCATATTTTTTACAAAAACCCTAGTAAAAGATAGACATTTATCATGGTATTATAATGCTAATATTACTATTGTAGTAGAGTGTAATATAATAACTATTAAAATATATGATTTTAGCGAGTTTTAGATGTAATTCAAGGAGGAGATGCAACCAAAATGAAATTCATGGTTATTATTCTGAAACTAGAAAAATGGGATAAATTAAATGATAAACAAAATTATTTATTAAAAAAAAAAGTAATTTATAGAATAATAAATCCTATCTAATATCTAAGTCGAATATTTCCTCAAACAATATATATATTGTTATTTACGCAATTATTAAGTAACTAGAAGAAATATATATAAATTAAAGTATTTTAGATATTAGCAGCAATGAGGACCCCAAAAAATACCGACCATTAGCCAATCATAATTTTTACCTAAACACTCCTTTCGTTTATATTCTTCAATGTGAGTAAGTTTGTTTTTCCGTTTGTTTCCTCTTAATTATTGTTAATATAAAATACGTGGATCAATAAACAAAATTGTGAAAAATAAAGAAAAGAGAGTGTACACATAAGAAAAAGGCACAAGGAAAAAATAATGTGGCCACTAGTGTAGCTGTTAGGCGGTATATAGTTGAATTATAAAAGTTATATATCATCGAGTATTTGAAATTGATACTCCGATTTCAGTAATTATCGAATAACTGTTTCGTAGAATACATCAAAGAATTTTATTTTACTGAAAATACTGATAGTGTTAATCAACATATTATACTGATGATTTCATAAAGTTTATTAGCCAGTTTTGTTGATTTCTTATATTTGGATCATTCTGAAATTATTCTCCCTCTACACTATTTTGTAGTCTTGTACATAAAATTCTTTAACATTAAATATCCGATCCATTCTATTAACTATAACTTCAAACTTTATTAAAAGTGTCAATTTCCATTTTCATAAAATTTATGTAAAAGCTATTGGGCTACTTTTGTGATGCTAAACCTCAATATGTATATGTGGTTACCATATGTTGAAGTCAACTTCTAAATATTAAAACTTAGTAGTATGATTCATTTTTTCTTGGCATAAATTTTATCCATAAAGATTAAAGTACAATTTAGCATATAAGTTACTTTACTAAAAGTATTTGTTATCACAATATAACGAATTTGAAAATTGAATATGATTGAAGAACCAATAAAATACATGTAAATATATATATATATATATATAGGCCAATAACATTTTAAATAAACAATTCAGAATTGAGACTTTAAACAAAAAACTAGGAAGTAAACTAATATTAATGTGGACAATTGAGACAGTGCACTTAATGAACATTGAACTGTTCAATATTAATCAATGCCAGATAACTACAATATGTGGTACCACTACTCAAGCTATTTTTGTAAGCCTTTAATATACATTAGATACCATAGTTAGGGAGATAACATAAATATTTTATTATACTTCATGAAATAAATATAATTAACGATGATGATTATCTAAATCTAAGCATATCATTTCCAGTTTCGTCATTCTTTCCAATGACGTAACGTATATTATAGTAAACACATTGAGGTAAAAATCAAATACAATCTGGCTATGAATATAATGTTATTTGAAATTTATAAATGATAACTAACCATTCCTCCCATCTTAGTTCGGCAAACGAGAAGTGTGCCGGTTGTAAAAATAAAGATATAGTACTCATTATAATATGCATTTTATCTATAATGTAGAATTAACATACTTTCCCCGCTCCACATTACAAACTTTTGAAATGGAAAAATTGTTAACGCGTTTTTGCAGTTGGAGGTGAAAGTCTAATAAGAAAAGTATTATCTAAATAATGTTTTGAGTGAATACGATTGCAAATCACAAATGATAATAAAAAGAATATACCAGTGTTACTGAATTGAACACTTGGAAAGTTAATGAATGCGGAGCAGAAATCTGAGAGACCTTTATTAAAAAGCTTTTTTTACTATTCTGGTGTTAGTCAATATAATATGACAATATGTAAAGAATATTCATTCTCAGTTGAACAGTGTTGTTTGTATTAAACCCAACTACATATTATTAGGTGGTGGCAAAACATTGAAAATAAGAATAAATATTTTCTTGGTGAATTTCTATAGCAACATTTACATTTTGTGTTGGCATTAGAATCCGTGGATAAATTATAATAGCGTATTAGTTATTGTTAGAATTACAAATAACTTTATTGGTGCATCATTTTTAGGGAATCTACATTTTTATCAGCTCTAAATTTTCTTATAGATCAACATGGCAACAGGTATTACAATATTTTAACTATCAGCTTTTACTTTTGGCAATATATCAAATCCATTAATCAGGCAGTGCTGGTAAACATTCAACCACATACAAAAATTAGATTGCTGATTATAGGTTGCAGTCTCTAGCTCTCCTTTAATAGTTAAATTGATAGCCCTTAATAGTAGGTAGAGAGAATGCCTACTAAACCTTCCATTGTATGGAATATTAGATATTTTATTAAAATTGGAACTATCCTGCTGTTCTTCTACAATACGAATTGTCCATGGTCATTTTAGATTCAAAATATTAGTTGAAGTTTTTAAAAGTAATGGTTTGTCTAATAATGAAGGCGAAGTAAACAAATTTACCTTTTTGAATATATCTGCAATATAACTATATTATGCTTGAATATCATTACAGGCATCTATCCAATAGATTCCTAAACACCAATTATTGAAGATTTGAATAAAAGCTTTCACACTGGTATAATCTACACATATATTAGTTATTCTCTGATCTGTGCCAGCTTGTTCTATGATCTACGCATATACAGAAGGAATAACTAAGTCATACAATGGTAAGAATGGGCTAGAGGTTCCATAACATGTATATGAACTTACAGGATTCATGTGTTAATTTAAAATAATTTTATGAAAATCAATGTATTGCTACCTCTGGTGAAAACACATTGCTGGTAAGGCTGAAGTTCCAAAAAATCGTACAATATATTCCTGCTGCATCAACAGGCCACTATGAGTTGATTGGGGAATTAAAGATATGATTCTTGCAACAAACTCCCCTTTTTGAAACTTTTAGTTGTTCAAAGACCATAAAAATAATAGTTCTTCAAAAAATGGTAGTTATTCAGAAATTAAATTTAACTATCAGCTCAACCTTGTGTAGGTCATAACACCAATTATTTATTAGAAAAACTGAGAGTGATAAGTCAAATTATATGTGAAATAGATTTCTATATCTTTTAATTTGCCGAAGGTATTAGTGAGGGTTCTTGTCCTCTAAAAAATAATATATCCTTCGAATTGATAAAATATCGCTAAAAACAGCTCCCGATCTGTATATTACTACACAAATTTCTAATCAAATTGGTCCTATAAAACTAATGAGCTTATTTGTATTTAAACAAAGATAGGTTGAATTAGAAACAGTCATGGTTTTTAAGAAGCGAAATTTCGAAAATGACTTTCGAATTTTAAGTATTAATATTTTTACTTTTATTATTACTCGCTGGTGTTATATTGTAGAAGTAAGATTAGTTAAATTAAACTGCACTGATTCTTTGGTTATAGTATTCTGAGATAGAGTTCGTGCATCTAAAATTCACGACGAAGTAAAAATGTCTGATTTTGAATTTGAAAAATATCTTATTACTGCTAAAGGGTATTATTCAGTTCAAATGGTTCACAATCAACTACACCTGTTGTAATAATAAATTAGTTCTAACGGGTATTCCTTAAGAATTGATTGTGTATTTTGTGCAATGAAATGAATCACAAAACCTACCATACTCATCAACTAATGATGAAGGAATGCCAAACCGGTTTATGAATATAATATTCTAATCTACCAGCATCCTTTTGAATATAAACTAGCTAACATCTTAACTATCTCTTGAAGGATATATTAAATATATTTACCTTCTATACCTATAAAGCAAGATGTAATTTATCTAAGAACATAGAATGTAAATCTATCAGCGGACATGAGGATTTTAGAAAACTAGAAATATACATGCTCTCTAAAATTAAATACTTCGAAGTTGGAATATACAACTCTCAAGAAATTCCAATTTTGGGGATTCATTGAATTTTTAGAACATAGATATCCACTTATTGAAAATTTAACAAGCGAATAACATACATGCAAGAATACAGGACTTAATTCGAAAGAGGAGTCGTTCAGAACGTGCAATTGAATAATCAAGAGTGAGTGAATAATAATGCATTTATGAATACCGATCTCCTCACTTTGAATTCTAGTTATAATGTTAAATTAATTTAAACTATGGTATCCCACGTAATTATAATATAGGTAAATTCGCATTAAGAATTAATTCCGAAGTTGAAGAGGGTGGGAAAATCAACAAACGGCGACAAATATTTTTAAAGCTACAAATTTCTCTATATTCTGCAGGCTACTTAATTTTATGCGAGGAAATTAGAGAAAAAATTCTAAAATAAATGCTTCATGTAATTAATTTGGTTACTTGTTAATATTTTCGATATCCTTGAACCAGAACTTGGGGCTAAAATAGGATAAGGCATATTTAATTTATTAATTGGTAATTACTTTAATGAAGGGGACCATGCGATTGATTAAATAGTCAAGGTTAACCACTCTCTTGGTGGTGCTTATCCACTGACCTCCTTCCTAAAGAATAAAGTTCAACCGGTAGGTAACGAGGTTCTAAGATTTAACTTTTAGAGTTTTGTGGAAGAGTGCCTGTAATTATTTGGAAACTGCTTCCCGTTTCATTTCTGCCTAGCAATATTTCTACTGCATATTATCTTAGCAAGGTGTGGGGATTAAACACCGGGCAGTCTTTTTTTGCAGTGGAAAGTTTTTGCCAAGGGATGTTTGTTTCCCTTCTAGTTTTTATGTTGAAAAACATGTTTTCTATTGCAGTATCAAAAAAACACGGGTGACATTCTCAAGATGAAACAAGAAAAAAACAAGGCTCAGTAGTCCGAAAAGCCACATCTTCCGTAGGACGCCATAAAAACGCAGGATAGACGTTGTTGTATTTGGAAATAATGTGCTTTTGTTCAACTTTTTGCTTACAAGTGAATACATTTGCCGAATATTCTTCCTGTTTTCTGTGCTTCAGTAAAAGCAAGAACAAGTAAATTTCAGGTTGAGGAGTCATTGTAGTGGGGTGAAAATTCGAAAATACTCCATTTAATAATTAGGTTGCCACTTTGTTTTCTTGGCAGGTTACTGTGCACAAAAGAAACAAAATGTATAATCTTATTATTTTCTAACCAATATAGCAGTTGGTAAGCTGCATACTAATATAAATATAACAAAACAAAAATTTAGCTAACCAATCTAGATTTAGCTTAGTTTCCAAATTAGAATTGCATAATTATGGGAGTCGCTTTTGGGATGAAATAATTTCTCTCAGAATTTTTTGCATGTTATAGTTCAATTGGATACCTACTAATCAAAAACTGTTTTTCGGCAGAATATTTATCATAAATAATGATATTACCTTACCTCACATTAGTTACTGATTTTAAAAATATGGTACCGGCATGGACTATACTTGATTCTATAAATACGGATCAGTTAACTTCAATTATGATTAATTTGGTGCTGATATGGTCTCTGTTATTAACTTTGACTCCTTTTACTCAATATATTAATAAAAAGAGGAGATCAATATCTTTTATAAATAAAACATCGAAGAAAGTGATCCTTGCTAACTGATAACCATAGCAGTGTAAAGAGATCACACCATCAATTTAACATTGAAATTCACTGCACGCCTATATTAAACAAACTTTAAATCCACAGAAATACACATAAGGAATGCATTACTAGCTACCTCATAGATACAGGTTGACACTATATTAATAGTACGAACATGACCAGCCTCCTCTCAAGGGAAATTTGCAATAAATAAAATACACTTGAAGTTTTTGTATTACTTAACTGTCTGGAGTCAAAGAACTACGATATTTTTTTTGCACCATCTCTTTACAGTGGGATTAAACTTAACATTCAATGTATGAGTTGTGCTTGAACTATTATGATTTAAATAAACCTTAGTAGAAACATATGGTCTCTAGGCCTTTTTGCCATTTTTTTTCTCCAGAGTAAGTTTAGTGTATATTAAGGTTTTTTTTATTTCTCCGATTATTTCTCCTTCCCCTTAAAAATGTATCCAGGATTTCGGCAATTTAACTAGACTGCCGGACAAGGCGAACCCATCGAAAGTGTTTATGGCTCTGACAAATCTAGAAGAGAGTTAGTTTTTTCACCATAAACCTGTTTTGAAAACCATTACGGCATGTTAACTAATCATACATCGGTGTTTTGATTGGTTGCAAAAAATTAAGATCAGTAAAACGACTGGATGAATAACCTTTTGTCTAATTCACGCTTTTTCCAGTTATGGTGATATGCATACAGCTTATTTTCTTACCTTAATTTTTCATTAACCGTTGTTTTTCTCTCCAGACTTGCTCGGGAATCAAAAATTTCCACACCTGCCAAAATCTCCTCTGAAATTGATAAAATTATAATTCTCGCACAATTTGAAGAACAGGTCTGACAACCAAGACCTGGGTATCATTTTATCAACAATAATATAAAGTGCAAGTCTTAGACTACTCGAAGAGATCAGTTATTATCCCCTCCTCATTACTGAACTTAGTTAAACTGGTGCATAAGATCTGTTACGTGGATAAAACGACTGAAGAATCTGTAAGAGAATAAGTTACAGGGAGATTTAGATGATGTAATCGATTTAGGGACATAGGTAACAGCATAATTAATGACTACCATGGTTATAGTAGATATTAAATGACAACCGCGTAAATTACACGTTCATTTTTCTAAAATTAACTCTAATTTTTGTTATCCTTTCTCCTCTTTAAATTTGATTAAATTTTTTTAATAATGCATTTACCGTAAAAACGAGCCTTGGCAATATTATCGATGCACGTACATCCCTTTCCCTTTGCATCCTAAACGACTTTTAAAATAAGTGTTCAATTAATCCTTGTAAGAACTTATATATAAACTAACATCACCGTTTTTTCATAATATATGTTCATATATATACTTGCTTCTATATTTTATGAAATAGATCTTTTATTACCACAAAAAAAATCAAAAAAATCAACATAAAGAAAATATCAAATGCGAAATAAGAATAATTTCTTAGCAAATTTGCTATTTCTGATAACCCTATTAACTTCATTGGCCCCTTCATTTGTTAAGGCCGCAACAATTTCTGACTTTAATAACATATGTGACCCTCCAGCAGGCAAAGGTATTCCTGGCTTTAGAGTTAGATATTTTCGTTACATTTATAACCCTGATGTAGAATTTAACCAAGAATTATATCTACTGGGACAATATGATGATAATCCAGATAATTATATTACACAAGTAACTGGTGTAGAAAATATTGTTTTAAAAATCGAAAAGCCTGATGAAACTGATCCATCCGGTATTTTTTATGGCGATGTTTATGGAGTCAATATTACTGCTTCAAATTTTACTTTAGAATATACAGGTTATTTCGTGGTGCCAAAAAGTGGTAAGTATACATTTAGTCTTAAAAACACTGATGATTCAGCTCTTTTTTTCTTTGGAAACACTGGTACATTTACTTGTTGTGAAATTGATAATGGTGCTCCTTTGCTAAACTCATTTGATATTACCATTGATGCAATAGATCAGTGGAGTGACAGAACAAAAACTGCTAAAGCTATTCTTAAATTGGTGGCAGGCGTTGTATACCCTGTCAGAGTCATGTATCTGAATCAGGCAGGTGCAGGTTATCTTGATTTCAGTGTTAAAGTCCCAGGAGGTAAAACTTATTGGAATATGAAAGATTATGTTCAATTTTATGCAGATCAAAATTTTGGATGCAAACTGAATCCACCTGGTCCAGGAAGCACCAGATATACTGATGCTGATGGTGACTATACAAGTACCGTTGCTAGTAATACCAGAACATTTATGGGTGAAGATGGTTTACCAACCACTGAGACTGACTTCATTGTTGCTACACCTCCTCCATCCGATGCACCAGGTGCAGGTACAACAATATTCACAGATGCAGACGGTGATGAAACAATCACATTGTCCAGTAGTACAAGAACATTTGTCGGTGACAATGGTGTTACATCAACAGAGACCGATTTTGTTGTTGCTACTCCAAAACCAACAGATGCTCCAGGCCCAGGTACCACCTCATACACAGAAGCTGAAAATGATGAAACTAGTACTGTTTCTACTATAACAAGGACATTCATCGGTGACGATGGTATAACGTCCACTGAGACTGATTACGTAGTTGCAATTCCAAAACCAACCGATGCTCCAGGTGAGGGTACAACTATATTTACAGAAGCAGAAGGTGATGAGATTACGACGATATCGAGTAGCACAAGAACATTTGTTGGTGAAGATGGTATTACATCTACAGAGACAGATTATGTTGTTGCTACTCCAAAGCCAACTGATGCTCCAGGTGAAGGTACAACTATTTTCACAGATGCTGAAGGTGATGAAACCACTACTATTTCAAGTAGCACAAGAACATTTGTTGGTGAAGATGGTATTACATCTACAGAGACAGATTATGTTGTTGCTACTCCAAAGCCAACTGATGCTCCAGGTGAGGGTACGACCATCTTTACAGATGCTGAAGGTGATGAAACCACTACTATTTCAA
>JAJLYB010000164.1:0-19487 GCA_030674245.1 Jamesozyma piceae
TAATTATTACTTGTCTTTTTTATCTATTAATCTAATGTTCATAATCCTATAAACTCAGGTCTCCAATGTCTATAAACTGGGAAATTATGCCACTATTTATACATTTCGAATTCCTCAATTCTTGTTGGGGAATCCGATATATTTCTAATCATAACATCGAAGTTTACTGCTTATAGTAACTTCGGATTAATTTACTTCTTATGCTAACTTCGGATTAACTTGTTTCTCATAATAAATTATGATGCCGTATGTTCTCTATTTCTTTGGTCAAAACTGGGTTACATTACAACAAATATAATATTACCATCCGATATAGTGTAACGGCTATCACATCACGCTTTCACCGTGGAGACCGGGGTTCGACTCCCCGTATCGGAGCTATATTTTTGTATACAGTAGTAACGAAAATATTACAAATAATTCAGGGAACATTTCTGCATCCTATCTATATTGATTTGAAACTGTAACAAATAAATTATTATTATGTATTTCATTATAAACAGTTTATACACCTTCCCTATTTTCTTCAATAGTCAATTCTGTAACTACTTTACCAAAAACATCTGATAACACATCAACAAACACCAATTCACTAACATTATTTTTATCCTGCTTACCATCTTCTGCTAATTCGGTAATTTTATCATAATAATCAGAGTAATTTTGGATAATAAATTCTTGTATTGCCTCAATTAAATGCTCTGCAGCTTCCTTATCATAAATAGAATTGCAAATTTGCTCATAAAGCGTTGGAATCCTTTCTTCAATACTAGATCTTAATTTAGTATTTTGTGATACCAATGATATTTCATTCTCTTCAGTTGGTACCTTTAGACAATCGTCGATTATCCAACTAGATGCCCCCTGAGTAAACTCCTTGACAATATTTCTTAATTCTTGAACTAATTCAATTCTTGCGTCAGCCGTATTATTAGAGACTTTTGGAACCAAACCTCTAGCTAGTGTAAATACCGAAGAATTACTATTCTTGTATGATTTGAAAAATGCTTCGACGCCTGAAAAATCAAGACTTTTTTCACTAACAGTATATTGAATATTAAATTTTTGGATCTCATCACGTAAGAGTAACAAGTTTCTTAGATAAAATAATTTTATATCTAAATCATTTGTTGTAACAGATTTTGAATCATGCTCCTTTTTATTCATCATATCATAAGCCTTTTTCAAAGATATGACACAGTTGTGTACGGCATAATTGGCCAACTCATCAAATGCACCTGAATTCATAATTTCATATACTTTAAAAAGTAATGCCAATCCTTTAATTAATGGGAGATAATACGTTGTAATGATATTCCCAGCATTTAGATTGTTTTCATCTTCCATAGCCAGATCTTCAGCTTGATTGACCTTGAAGGATTCGATATAAATTTTAACAAAATTTTCAGTAGTATCATTGATTTTCAATTTTCTATTTGAAATAATAACATCTTCCAGAGAAGGCGTGTACCTATTAATGCTTTGATCAACATATACTTTAGCCCTATCAGATAATCGATCTTGTAGCTTTTGAACTACTTCTTTGAATATCTTATCAAAATGAACATCTCGATATTGCTTAATATATTCATCTGAACCTTCTTCAAATTCATAATATGAAGTAAACAAAATGATTGAATCACATAACATATTAATATCATTTTCCATAAAAATCTTTGTTCCAACGGTAACATAAAATGGTTTGCATAACTTTAAAAACCACTCATTTACCTTGTCTTGACAAATTCTTTCTTCTGGGAAAAAGTCCATGAAAACTTTGTATTCCTTAGAACACAGCTGTTGGAAATAATTTCTATTATCCTGAATAAACTTCACCAATGCTAGTTTCTGATCTTTGATAATCGTATCATCGACTTGCAACCAAATCACATCATATAAAATCTTACCTCTCATTTCAAAGTATTGTTCAAAGCAATCATTTAAGATTCCATTTAATTCATCAGAGTATCTCACGAGTCTCGAATCTGTAATCCTCGAGACCAACTCAACTACTTGCGCATGAAAACTTTCAGCAATAGAGGCAAATTTGTTATAAATTAAGGCATCACGTCTATTTTCATTAGCCATAATATCTTCCTTCTCTGTGATTTCTGCATGAACTTGCTTAAGCAAGTTGCTCAAATAATGCGAGATCAATTCACATGCCCGAATAAGACATTGTTTAAACTTAATTCTATATGTCTCGGCGTCAACCAAGTCTGGATGATTATCTAGGAAGATCAATGAATTGTTTATGTTTGCTAACATGGTTTTAAACGAATCCTTACGGACTATATTTGGAGTATTTGCACGGTTAAGACGACGCATTATTGGGTCAAGAGTATCAAAATAGTGCAAATAATTTGGGATAGACTCGGAAAGTTTGGTGAGACTTGAGTGTGAATAGTAAAGAGTTTTCGTATCGTCAATAAACTGAGTACTATCCTTGGAAATTAAACTGAAATTTGTGATCGTTGAGGATAGTTGATCGTTAATTTTCTTAGTTTGAGTTAAAATTTGCTTGTATTCACTTAGGTTCGTATTCAGTTGGCCCAAGTATTCTGTGTAATAAGCATATTTCGTATCATCACCATCCTCATCACGCAGGTCTTTCTTCAAAGATGTTGTAGTTGAAATATTGTTTGAAACCGTAGATGATTCTGAGCTACTAATAGCTTCTTTACCATTAATAGCAAGTGAAAGTTTTTCTAGCTTTTGGAAAAGATAAGAATCATCCAAAATATCTGATATATCTTGATTATCCAGGGCACTGTTTGGATGAGCAGCAATACTTTGAACTAAAGAATTTCTCCTGCTACCGACCATGCTATTCACTTGAAATGTTTTCTTTCTTTCTTTTAATTAGTATGTTTTGCTAAAGATATTTTAGAAATGATATAAATGAGAGAGACTATCTCTATTATAATGCAATTGATTTATTTATTAATAACTAAACCGAATGTCGTGCTTTACAGTTTGCTGTTACATTATCCATATTTTCTAACGGGTTTTCCAAATTCGGGATGGGGGGAATCTTTGTTTGGCCCAAAAGGTTAACCCATTTCTCTAGGAAAAAGTTTTTTTCAGCAAATGAATTATGAAGAATGGGCATGTGTTACATAAATAGCAATTGAATAGACCCAGCTCTTGTATTCAAAGGATGCCTTTTAAGTCATCTTCATATACTGTGTGATCTATCTATCAGATGCAAAACGTTAAGAGAGCTAAATTAGGAAATATGGTTAAACAAATCTGCACGCATTCCGGCTCATTTCATGCTGATGAATCCCTGGCTGTATATATGTTAAAACTATTACCTGAATACAAGGATGCTACGCTTGTTAGATCTAGAGATCCAAAGGATTGGGAAACCAGTGATATTGTTGTTGATGTCAGTGCTAAGTACGATGGTGTTAAGTTCTTTGATCATCACCAACGTGAATTTATGGAAACGTTTTCAGACAGATATAGCACAAAGTTATCAAGTGCTGGTCTCATCTTTAAGCATTTCGGTAAGGATATTATCAGAACTGTCTTGGAGGATAATGTCAAGGAATCTGATCTAGAAATTTTGTATCAAAAAGTCTATAAACAGTTCATCGAATCATTGGATGCAAATGATAATGGTATTTCCCAATACGATTTAAAGGGTACTGATATTAAACCAAGATTCAATGAAAAGGCTATTACTATCCCAGGAATATTATCTGGTATGAACCCAAATTGGAATGAAGATAATTCCGCTGAGTCCTTTGACAAATGTTTTGCCAAAGCAAGCACCTTCATTGGCGAAATATTTGTCAATTTAGTCAAGGGCTATGGTCTTTCTTGGTTACCTGCCAAGTCTCTTGTCTTAGAAGCTGTCAAGAATAGAAAAGAAGTTGATCCAAGTGGCAAGATTATCCTATTCAATCAATTTTGCCCATGGAAGGAACATTTGTTTGAAATTGAAAAAGATCTAAGAATTGAAAACCAAATTGAATTTGTCCTGTTCACTGATTCTAGCAATACATGGAGAGTCTCTACTGTTCCTGTCTCATCTGGTTCATTTGAATTCAGAAAAGGGTTACCTGAATCTTTTAGAGGGCTAAGAGACGAAGAATTAAGTAAGAAGAGTGGTATCCCAGGATGTATATTTATCCATGCCGCTGGTTTTATCGGGGGTGCCAAGACCAAAGAAGCTGTTCTTGAATTAGCAAGAAGATCCATCTAGGTATTGCACTCTTCATTAACAAAGTTCAATATATATTACTATTTATTTATTATTCTATTTATCTAATTAATCCTTTTTCTATTTTTCATTATGACTACTGAATGCAATGCTATACCACGGAGCACAACAGTTCAATACAATACATTTACACACATCGCTACTGTCCATCTGCCTGTCAATAGAGGCTCTATTCCATACAGCTTTCCATTGTTCGCTGTATTTTTCCCAAATAATTTGTTTCAAAAGGGCAAAATTTACAGTACAAACTCATTTTTCGTGTTCAGGAATAAATACCGGAAAAGTTGGACAACAACCTGGAACTACTGTAAATGGAAACGGGAGACGAATGTAACCCATTTAAACTTAAACCACAAAGCAATTACAGAACAGAACAGAACAACTAAATTGTATATTGGTACATATCTATTCTTCTTTTGGACCATAATAGACACATTTATATTGCTATTACAAACTAAGAGAAAGGGACAAAGTTAGATCAATAAGACTACAAACAAGATCATTGTATAATTGGGATCATGAAGGGTTTTCTATGGTCATCAAAACACAAAAAGTCATCAAATTCAAAGAATAGATCACCAAGTCCCAACAAGAAGTATGGTGACTTGGAATCTATAAGTGATTCCTCCTCTACCTCTTTAAAAGGATCACAGAGTCTTTCTGGTGATTTATCACACCATCTTAACAACACCAACCCTCCTTCTAACAAGAATAATCTCAGCACAAGTACTACAAACAGTAATATCCATCAGTTCCTATCCACTCAAAATAGTACTCGTCGTCAACCTTCTAAACATCAGATTAAATCCACGGGCAATTTACCAAACGATCCTTCCAAAACAAAATCAAAGAGAAAGAGTTCTTTAAATTTGACGTCGTCAAGAGAATACCAAGCCTCGTCTGGTAGTCGACAGAATCTGGGAGTATATCTGACAGAAACAAATAATAAATCAAGTAGAAGTGTTGTTTCTACGTTAAGGGATGATTCAGAATCTATACTGTCAGATGATATTTCAAGTGCTTCTTCAGGCAAAAGATCACATTTTGAGGAGACAGCCTCTATTAAAAATAACCAAACTAGTCACGATAACGAGATAGCAACCGAAAATAAATTTGCAGTATATTCTCATAATATAACGCCAACTTCCTCAAGGCGCAAAACCTTACCAGATTTATTATCATCCATTAGCCCCGATGATATAATAAAGAGAGATCAGATAAAATCTAAAACCGTAATTCATATAGATGATGAAAATTATGATACAACCATCTTTAAAGTTGGTTGGATAAACAGATCACACGGTCAAATACTAGCACCTAATCCAACTCAAACATCTCATTCAAATTCAAACCATCAAAATCGTGATAAAAAGGCAATGCACAGAGAAAGTAGATTTTATGGGTCAGACTTAACAGCTTCACATATGATAGTTGATACGGATATAGAACACGATAGTAGAAATGATGCTACTACTAAGCTGGATATACCTAATCAAAGACATAGCATATCCGTGGATACTCAAGTTATGGTACCAGACTATAAATTATATAGAGCAGAGTTGAAAGGCTGCTTATTAAACTTATACAAAAGTGGTTTAAGTAGTAATATTAAGTACTTTGATCCAATTTTACCCTCTACGAATGATACTTCATCAGTAACATTAAATGAAATTGATAATATATCACTAAAGAATCAACAATACAACAGAAGAACAACAATAGCGACTTCAAAATCAATACTGTCACACCCTACATCTTCTGGCAATGCGACCAGTAATCACATCAATAGTAATAGTCAAATAAGCAGAGCTTCCACAGCCGAGTCAAACATAAACAATTCAGTTGAATTAAAATATTTAAGTGAAAAATTTCCACACCCAAATTTGAAACTAGATGCCGATAATAGAATAATTGGCGGTAGTACAGAAAGTTTATGCCATGCAATTTTATTCTCTAATATGAGAGCTTCTAACGACACAGCAGATATTAACAAAAACCAGAGACACATTATTAATCTTCTGTTAATGCTTCCATTAGTAGACCACTTTATTAAAGCTTTGGTTATTTTCAATCAATTTGGATTGTCATTCACTAAAAACAAATCAAAATTAACTAACGCTGCTTCTCAATATCATAATGTTTCATACTCCATGGATGAACTGATCACAGAAAGACTTGCTCTTGTGGCAAGAACAGTGTTGGATGTATTTCCAGGATTTCTTTTAGACGACCAAATGTTACAAGCCACTATTTCCCTACTAAACACAATTTCTTTGCATAATGATGAAATATCGAATAAACTAAAAATTGCAGTAGCAAACAAACACAACGAATTGACTAGTTTAACTGCATTTAGTCGTTCACCATCCGCAGTCTCAAGATCAGGAAATTCTAATACAGCAGAGAATGAAGCGGGCAAAGTCAATGTAGCGAATGATATTTCAAACTTTGATGACTTTCTCACATTAGATATTGAAAAATTTACTGATGAGATCCATCAAATAAATCTAAAATTTGACAAAATATGGGCACCTAGATTAGATTATTCACTGTTATATTCTTCGAAATTTTCCAACTCAAACATTTTGTCTTTGAATCCATTGGTCTTTAATAATAATGAAAATGTCCATTTCCTAGGTAGACTCTTAATATGCCACTTATTTCCAACAAGTCCATCAACAAATATGACACCAAAAATTAGAGCAAAGATTTTAATAAAATGGGTTCAAATAGGTTGCAGGTTTGAAAACCTAGGCGATATGGTTTCTTGGTTAGCTATTGCAACTATAATATGCTCTGTTCCAGTGTTAAGATTATCCTCTTCATGGAAATATGTGCCTGAGCAGACTTTGAAAATCATTTTCAAAGACTGGGTTCCAACAATAGTTCAACTAGACAGAAGACAAACATCCTCCAAATCTACAAGTAGTGTCTTCATATTGGCTCCTCCAAATCTAGAGGATCCATATATCAGGGAGAACGTAATATCATATTTTGGTGACTTAATCATACATGCAGATGACCTACCAGTAGATAGTAAATTTAAATATCTAGAGAAAAAGATCAATCGTACAAAGAATGCATTCCACAAATGGGAACAAAGATTACAGGACGTTGATTCAAGAAATATCAGTGAGAGTAAAATCCAAGATATTAACCAAAAAGAAAGAGAATTTGATTATACAAGTAGTTCCGTTTATCAATTTTGGAAATATCACATTTCTCAACCTGCATTAAACATCGAGAAGATCATGAAATTAAGTTTATTACATGAAGAACCTATTGTAAATCCAATTATATATTCACAGATCAGCTCAATGAGAAGTCCTCTACTAACAGGAAGCTACCTTCCAATCTTATTTAATGAATTACTGCCAAGTTATTCATTATTTCCCAAGACTACATTGATTGGGGCAGCGGGCACTCTAAACAAGAGTCCACCACCCAGGTCTTCTGCTCGCCTATCCAAATCAATTTCCATAAGTGAACCTATGGGATCTATAAATAAATCCCCATCAATGACGAATCTTACAACGCTAGATTCAAACCAAATAACTGGTATTGGAAATATCGATGGCCCAACGGTAAGAGAATTGGCCTTAAAACAATCCAATAAACATATCCTGATGAAGTCAATCAGAGATGTATTCAATATCGATATGGATCTTTTCCATGTATCAGATGATTTGGTATTTAAATCAACCTATAATGAAGATATCAGATCTCGTTCTGCAAGTATGGTAATCGAGTCCCCGAGAAGATTTTCGCAACAATCCACTACTTCTACAATAAATAACAATGGGAATTCAAATGCCATATCTAGAGATTCCCGTGATACCACGGGTCATTTAAGTAAAGCATTAGAAAATATGGATTTATTTGAAAATATAGGTAAAGATACCGAGACATTAAGAGAATCATTTATCCATGTAGTTATAAAAGCCGCCAAGCTTGATAAAATATTTGATGTGATAGTTCTCACGGCACATATTTTTTCCAAACTTATAGATACGAAAGATTTAGAAAAATTTTATTATCACAAGAAAAAAAGACAAGGAGCTACCCAAGTAAAGAATTATAGCAGCACTAATAATAAAAATGAAAATATTGGATTATTAGATTATGCTTTTGTTAAATTAATAATGGATAACGATATATTTACCGAAACCTTTTTCAATTCATACAAGAGTCTAACTACTACTGTAATCGTTTTAGAAAATTTGGCCAAGAGATATATTGGTGCTAAAAGTTGTGCAGTTGGTATCTCTAAGATATTGGATTCAAGTAAGAGTGATATAAATACGAATGCTAATACTACATCTGGAAATGAACAAAAATTTCCGATGTGGGATATGAAAGTAGATGAGATTAACTCTGTGAATTTAGTTTATATGAGTATGATCCAAATTGGTGCAGCTGAAGCTATCTTACACTTGGTTGTAAATCATTATAGTGATTTTACTGACGATTTAAAATGTAATTCAACGTTACTAGACATTCTAAAAATTATGGAACAGGAAGTGACATCTGAATGGCCAAATCGAGTAAATGGAATGAAGAAAAACAATAGCACTACTCCTGAACAAATTAAAGAAGTAGAAATTGCAGTTCAAAAATTGACTTCTCTCTTCAATAATATAAAATCAAATTACCAAAAGCAATTATATAGACCGGTAGGAATCAATAAGGTTCAAAGAAAGATAACCGAATCTATCGAATCGTTCAGAATACTAACCATAGATGAATTACAAAGCCTCGTCAGCAGTAAGAATCTAGATGATGGTTTACTTGCAAATTTTGATGAGTTGGAATATAACAATTATGAAGGCATATTAAAATGGATTTATCAATTAAACGATCTCATTTCTGAGAATATCAATCTAGTATCTACAGGAGAATGGTTTACTGTTTTCCAAATTTTGGACTTAGAATCAAACATATCGTTAACTTCATTCTTTGCTTATCCATTGAACACAATACCAATAAACACGGCAAATTCAAATTCAGTTCAACTAAAGGAGTTGGAAGTTTTAAACTTTTTTACTTGGATTTCTACCTTAGTCCGTAAAAATGAAGATAACAAGGATACAACCAAATTATTAGAAAAGCTACCTAATTCAGTTCAAATTTTAATCAAGTTACACAACTCTTTAACTGCTTTTTTTACTGTAAAGGTAACTGATCCAAAGAAGAGCTTTGACGAACGTCTAGAGACATGCTCTGTGCTGTTACAAATTTTGAATTATGCCCATTGGAAGAATTCTTCATTGGACTTATTTGACTCTTATGACAAAGAGGATTCTAATGCTCTTTGTCCTCACATCCCGTCATTTATCGAGACTGCAGTTACAAATGCTATGGTATCCCCAGAATGCCGTTACTTTGAACTATCTTGGGTATATGCGCACGATAGATTATCGCATTCACTAGGTAATACTGAAAATCAACATTTGAAATCAATCGGAGATATACTTGATACGATAGATGATACCCACATCAAGAATTTCTTAGCGATTGATAATATCATCGATTCCAAACCCAAAAATCTTTCACCCTGTACAGGATGGTTTATTTGCAGATTACTTGAAATTTCTCAATTTGTTCCTAACATGAGTATTATGGATTCTAAACTGATTAACTTCGACAAAAAACGATTTGTTAACAATATTATTTCAAATATTTCAAGTTTAATACCACCCACAGATTCAAAAACATCTGACCATTGTGGTTATATTCTCTTTAATAATTTCCATGATCCAAATAAGGCATACAGGAAGACAATAATAGAAGTCGCTCTGGCAGAAGCAAAAATGATGAAATATCAAGAAGGCGGATTATATAATGATATTTTAATTTCTGAAATCGAAAAGATAAAGAGAGAACAAAAGAAATTAGAAATTTTACTTGTACAAGAACGTGATACCAAGAGAGTTGACCGATTACAAAAACAAAATGTTATTGCAAAAAATAGAGATTCTATTCTAGTGACTGGCTCACGATCAGAGGGCAATATGTCAAGTCCTAGCCAATCATCACGAACTCTATCACTACCAACTGCTTCACCATCAGTTAATAAAAACAAAAGAAATTCTGTAGCACCAGCGGGAAACAGAACCTCAGTTATTTCAACCAGTTCAAACACACCCAGTAGTGGGGGTGTTGGAAAGAAACTTGGAGGATTTTTTAGAAGACCATTTTCTATTGCTGGCTTTAATACATCAACTTCAAATTATCAATTGAATGGCGTATTGTCCCAGGAGGCACAAGCCAGAAAGATTATTCAAACATCCTTATTGCCTGATATAGATGGTCATGCCATTACCGATTCTAAACCATTACTAAGTATCAAAACGTTTGAAATTAAAAATATAGTTGAGATTATTAACCATAGAAAGAATCCTGCGTACAGTTATTCTTTTAAGATTATAATGCAAGATGGCCATGAATATATGATTCAAAGTACTGATTCTGGTGATTTGACTGAATGGATGAAAATGATCAAATCATCAAAGAGATACTCTTTCCATTCAAAGAAATACAAAGGAAAGACGTATAACAAGATTTTTGGTGTTCCACTGGAGGATGTTTGCGAAAGGGAAGGCACAGTTATCCCAACTATAGTTACTAAACTATTAGAAGAAATTGAGTTGCGTGGGCTAGATGAAGTTGGTTTATATAGAATTCCTGGGTCCGTCGGTAGTATTAATGCGTTGAAAAATGCATTCGATGTTGAAGGTGCAGTGTCTAATACATTTACATTGGAGGATGATAGATGGTTTGAAATAAATGCAATTGCTGGGTGCTTTAAAATGTATCTAAGGGAATTACCTGATTCTTTATTCACCAATGAAATGGTTAACGATTTTACGCGCCTGACATTAAGTTTCAAGTCTTCAGAAATCAATCTTGACCAATATAAATATAGAATGACTGAAATGTTAAATAAATTACCTGTCTGCTATTACCAAACGTTAAAAAGAATTGTCTTCCATTTGAATAAAGTACATCAACACGTCGGAAACAATCGTATGGATGCATCAAACTTAGCTATTGTCTTTTCAATGAGTTTTATCGATCAAGAAGATTTGGCAAGCAGTATGGGTCCAACCTTAGGTGCAATCCAAACTATTTTGCAATATTTTATTAAGAATCCTACAGACTTTTTTATAGAGGAAGATAACTTACATTAGTTATATACATATATAAATATACAATGCATTTATAGTTATACTATTCCTTTTTTTACTTCAAAATTCTGTTATTCTTTTTATGTACATAAAATATAATCGATAAACTAAAAAAAGGTATATACAAGAATCATTATATATATACATATCAGATTATTTATTTAAATTAGTTCTACGAACAATCTTAATCTTTGAATTTAATTTTCTTGCTCTGGCTTCAGCCTCCAGTTTCTTTTGTTGCTCTTGCATAAATTGTCTTTTTTCAGCTTGCTGTCTAGATTTAGCCATATTATCCTTAATTGAAGCAAATATACCAGAGTTTTCTGTAGGACCTGGAGGGTGAATAACAACTTCAGCAATTCCCAACTTCCTTCTTACCCATTTATTTCTTAATAATAATGTTTGAGTCACAGAGAAACAACCATTGACAGCAAAGTAAAGAACAACAGCTGCCGATAATTTCATTGTTGCAGGAATAGAAACTAACGGTAAAATTACAAAGAATCTTTTCATTGGACCACTAAATTGTTGGGCACCAGTTTCACCACCTAATCTCGCAAATGACATAAGAACTGCAGCTGTGATAATTTGCAGACCTAAATAAGGGTCCGCAGCGGTTAGATCTTTAATCCAAGCCACACCTTGCGTAGAGAAACCATCAACAGGGACATTGGCCATATTTCTAAGACCATTAAAGAAACCTAGTGCGACTGGCAGTTGTAACATAGGAGCAGCTAACCATCTATTTTTGACACCATTATCAGATAATAATTTCTTCCTCTTTATAGCAATTTTTTGACCTTCTGCTAAATCTGACGTGGCCATTAGTTGCTTAGTAACTCTATCCAATTCTGGTTTAATCTTGGAATTACGAGCAATTGTATCCGAAGATTTAACATATAATGGGAACATCAATAGACGAACAATGATAGTTACTGTACAAATTGTACCCCACCAAGGTAAACCAGTATATACATGGACATATTCTAACATATGCTGAATGATATCAGATGGCCAATGCCAAGTTTGTGCTAAACCGACACTTTGCAAGTAACCTAAATGGGTAGAAAGTTCACCAGCAGTTTGACTAGCTTGCTCTACTACTGACGAGGATGCATTAACCATATCTTCTATAGAAGGCAATTCTGACTGAATTTCTGAAACTTGCTCAGCGACATCGGTAGATTTATAACGAATACCCTGGAAATTAAAATTGAACTTACTATTAGTTAAGCTTGTTCTATTTAGCCATATTGGACTGGCCAACGAAGGCGCAACTAATGCCTTGGTTGAGATTCGTGACGTAGCACGTAATATTGACGACCTTAGTAACATGATTATTCTCTGAACTCAAGATCTACCGGGATAGTTATCCTTTTCAAAGGTGTCTTCTGTTATATTTGTTTAATTCTGTTCTTTTGTTTGCTCATTTTTTTTCTATTTTCTCTTTGTTTCGAACCTTCAATATTGAAAAATAGGCGGTTTGGTTTAAAGTACAACAGACTTCAGTGACAGGTAGGTGCATTTACATCATAACAGAGCAAATGATTTGGAGAATATTATTATTAGAGAGGTGACTGAGTATATATATATAGATATATGCGTGCGTATATGAATAGGTTGAGAATTGAGAAGCAAATATGTTAAGATTGCAGACCAGTAGAAGGTTTATGAGCGAGCAGACACGAAAAGGACTTTACTTGAAATGCTTGAATAGAAATTTTGATGAATTACTGGGGGAGGTACGAAAACTTCCTATAGAAGATATGGATTACACATTTTTACAGCTATATCTTGCTCGAAGTTGCCAATGGGGTCACATGCAATCTGTACAATTTCTATGGTACAAGTATGTTATGAGCAAAAAGATTTTAGTTATTCGTCCAGATTTGTTATGTGATATGAGTAATCTTGCACTGACCAATGACAACCATTTTATGCCTGAACAGATTTATCATTATTTCACAAGATTTTATAATAACCAAAAAATTACGGTAGAGGGGGATTATTATGGATGGGAGTATGCGTTGCTACGTGCTAAAGTTGAAAGTTTTGCTAGAGGAAGTGGCCAGAAGACCAACTTTCGAGAAAAATGGAAGGTGTTCTTAGAAGATATGGATAATAGATTACCAGTGACTACAAAATTTAGGGTTCGCGATTTCCCAAATTTAACAAGCAGCCTTGAAGAGAATGCCAACAGGGATACACTAATAGGAATGCTATTCCAAGAAAATAAATTACAAATTATGAATCCAACTACGTTACCTTTACTTTTGAATATAATTCTCTTGAAACCATTTTTCCCAAAGAGTTTCAAACTAGAACTATTCAATCACTTCCATAGTATACACAAACTACTGCCTTATGATGATACTTTGATAATACTGTTTAAAGAATTCCAAGGAGACGGGTACCAACTTTCAGAGATCCTTGATTCGGTAAATAATGCACATCAAAACCAAGAACTCAACTTATCGCAATTGGCAGCCAGATATTTTTTGGATGGGATAATAGATACAGACTATTACTACAAGATATACGAGTTTCCAAGACTGTTAGAAATGCACCCGCAGTACATTTCCAAATTAAAGGAGAAGGAGGCAAAATAAACGAATTTCGAACAAGTAAATTGAAAGACATTATCCAATTGATACATTTTAGCTTATCGTAACTTGGCATGTTTTGTTGTGCTCCTATTATTTACCATTGCGGTTGTGCAGCAAATTTACTGAAAATTTCCCGTTCGAAAACGAAAAATCGTTTAAATTGAAAAATCAACGATGATTCATGTAAATAGGATATATAATTAGTTATATTATTAGGAAAACTTAATGTAAAGCAGCATTTTGATAAGTTTGTATTTCAGTATAAACCCTTTTATTGATACAGTACAGGCTTTAATATATATTAACCCAATAAGAATGAGTATGGATGCCCCAGCAGCGATCAATTTCTTTAAGGGTCACCCAACATTTAGATTACTACCTAACAAAGAAATTATCAAAGCTACTACACAATTGTTGTCACCCAATGAACGTGAATATGATTCTGATACAATAAATAGACATCCTTTAACGTACGGTTCTGATGAAGGTGCGCACTGGGTCAGAGAGACGATCTGTAACTTTAATAATGAACAGGCATTTAAGTTTTCAGTGAATTCCAAAGCCAGATCAGAACCTAAGTTTCTTAACTTAAATTCCGGTGCCTCATATGGTGTGCTGAATGTTCTATTACAAACAACATTGGCACATACTGGGTATACGAAACAAGCTTTTATAATATCACCAACTTATTTTCTTATCAACGATTGTTTCATTGATGCTGGGTTTGGTGGGAAATTAACTGCAATTGATGAAGTTGGAACAGATAGTATTGACTTAGGTACATTAGAAGCAAAATTAAAACTATTTGAAAGCAGTGAACCTGTCAGCAATAGCACTATGTGCATTGAAAATCCCTATAAGAAGTTAAAGAAGAAGATATATAAATACGTGTTGTATTGTGTTCCAACTTATTCTAATCCAAGTGGACATACTTATTCGCAAGAAACACGACTCAGGCTAATCGAAATAGCCAGAAAGTATGATATGCTAATCATATCTGATGATGTCTACGATTTATTATGTTTTGATAAAACATCAATACCCCCAGTCGATGATGATTTATTACCTACTCCACCTAAAAGATTTGTTCATATCGATAGAGAAACTAATAGTGACCCAACTAGTTTTGGTAATACAATTTGTAACGCAACATTTTCGAAATTGATTGCACCAGGGTTGAGAGTTGGATACCACGAAACTATTAACTCAAATCTAGTATATCAATTATCTGAGGGTGGAGCAAACGTATCAGGGGGTACACCATCTCAGTTAAATTCGATGATTGTAGGTACTTTGATTACGGATGGGTCTGTATTGACAATAATAAAGAAGCTAATAGCTACGTATAAAGAACGTAGCGAAATATTATATAGATCTATTAAAGAATATTTACCGAAAGCAACAGATTGCCGTTTACAAGATGGTGGATATTTCACATGGATAACCTTACCTGAAGGTTATGATGCCCATGAGATTGGTAAGAGATTAAATACGAAATATCAAGTTGTATTGGCCAATGGGTCACATTTTGAAGTTGTAGGCGATACCAGAGATTGGGGAAAACGGTGTGTCAGATTGTCAGTTAGTTTCCTTGAAAAGAAAGATATTGAAGATGGGATTAGACTCTTTGGAGAAGTCTGTAAAGAATATGCTGACGAATTTAATCTGTAATTTTAACAAAAATGTGCATTATATATAGATGCGTAGATAGAAATAATAATATTCACTCAGCACGTTACACATTTATTTTTAGTAGTAGAAATAGTCAATTATTCGAAGATAAACTGCTTTCAGTTCTTGTGCTTCGCAACGTTTAACTATAAATATGAAAAATATGGCAGTTCCATATTGCTCGTTTTGTTCAAGAAAAAAAATAAAAATATGGAAAATTGAAAAAGAAAGACCCAATTTTGATTAACGATTGGGGAGTATAAGCAGGTAAAACAGTTAAGAGTTAGTATAATACGAGAAGCCCTTTGATAAGAATTATATATATTTCAATTAAATTGTTATACAGACTATTAATACACCATTTGTTTCTATTATTTCTATTCTATTTTTTCAATTCTAATTAAATAGTTATTCATAAACTACAACGAAAATAAGACAACTTTAGCTATGAATCATTCAGATAGCCAAGAAGAGTCTTACTCTATGTACCCAAAGACAACATCATCTCCACCAATTCCCCATGCGAACATGCAATTTCCATTGTATCAGAATCCCGTTCCTGTTTACAATTATCAACCACAATACATGTATGCACAACCAAATTATTTTAAAATGATGAATCAAAATCAAGTAGTCTATCAAAATAACATGCCTCAACAGAATAATGTAGGCTCAAAGAAGAAGTGGAATAGCAACGCCAACAACAATAATACCAATGGTCCAACTAGCACAATGAATCCCGCAAAATCGCATCCTTATTATCCTAGTCAATCTCAAGGTTATTACATGGGTAACCATTCTAACCAATCTGCAAACAGCACAACTGCTAGTTCTACTAATCCTACACAGACAAGTAAATCAAATTCAGCCACTGCTGCGTATGATCCATACAAATTTGATATTTCAAAGATCGATATTCCTAAAATTTCCGAGTCTAATAAGAATTTTCCAATCTTTTTTAACACTACTGCAGCTGAATTTACAGAGGCAAGGGCCAAAAGATACGAACTAAGATTAAAGTCTATAAATTCGAAAGAACAAATGGTTGTTCCAACCAAAGAAGAAGAAAAAGTAAGCACAATTGTTAGTAACAAACATATAGAGAAACAAACAACAGAGACAACTACTGTTGATAAGACGGAGGGAAAAGCAAAGGATGAAGTTAAAGCATCACCAGCTAATACAACTGTTACAAAACCTTCAAGTGAAGAAATAAAACTGGAAAAAGGAAATAAAGCAAATACTCCAAACAATGGAGTAGCAAGTACTAAAGATAAATGTGAGAGAAAAAACGACAATACTGACTCTATTGAAAAGGTACAAAACCTTAGCAAAAGTGAAGTAAACGAAAAGGTAGCTGTGCTTAAAGAAACCGAACAGAAAAAGAAAGAATTACGCCAAACTAAGGACGAAGAACCAGGCAAAGTAACGTCTTCATCATCTACATCAACGTCTTCCTCTTCAACGACTGTACATTCCGCTGTGCCTCAATCTTCAGTTGAACCAAATACACTTACCAACACGCCTGCACATACACCTGCTACCACATCGGTCCCAAGCCCAGCTGTAACCCCAGTTGCAAAACCTGCTGTCAAATCATGGTCTGCTATCGCATCATCTGCAGTTTCTAAAGGTAAACCAATCGTATTATCTAAACCTTCATCATCTACATCATCAGCCTCACAATCTAGATCGCATTCTCAACCAAGACAAAAGAAAGATAAAAAATATATTCCTCCAACAACTAAAGGTGCAGAACCACTGGGATCAGTTGCATTAAGAATGTGTTTTGATCCGGATTACATTAGTTATGTCCTAAAAAATAGCAGTAATCTACCAGTCAAATCAATCATTCCAAGAGGTATTATTAACAGGGCAAACATATGTTTCATGAGTTCAGTATTACAGGTTCTTTTATATTCTAAGCCATTTGTCGATACTTTGAATGCTTTAAGCACTAGAAATATTCACTCTAGAGTTGGTCCTTCGTCAAGTAAATTAATTGATGCATGCAACGCCTTTTATAGAAATTTTGATAGAGACACCTTTGAAAAGAGAAAGGATTCTGAAGACCAAACAAAGGAACAGGATCAACAAAAGAAGGATGCTACTCCAGATACAGAGAGGGAAAAGTTTGCTACTGTGTCTGAAGCTATTCAGCCAGATGACTTCTACCATATTCTATCGACAATTCCAAAGTTTAAAGATTTACAATGGGGTCATCAAGAAGATGCGGAAGAGTTCTTGACGCATTTACTTGATCAATTACATGAAGAGTTGATATCATCTATTAACTCTTTAACTGACAACGAAATTCAAAATTTGTTGCAAAGTATTAATGATGAAGAGTTGAAAATTTATTTTATTAGAAACCTAGCTCGTTACAAAAGCTCCGAATTTATCACACGTGCTTCAGGCCAATTAACTGATCTACTTAATAAATATACTAGCATCAACGATGATGATGATGATGCGAATGGATGGCATGAAGTTAGCAGTACCAGCAAGAAGGGAAAGAAAAACAAAACTGCCGCAAAGAGAACTGTTGAAGTGACACCTTCACCAATATCAAATTTATTCGGCGGTCAGTTTTGCTCTGTTCTTGATATTCCAAATAATAAAGAATCTCAATCTATTACACTAGACCCTTTCCAAACGATTCAATTAGATATTTCAGATCCAGCTATCAACGACCTAGAAACGGCATTTAAAAAGTTTAGTGAGTTTGAATTCTTACCATTTAAATCATCATCAGGAAATAATGTTGAGGCTAAGAAACAAACGTTTATCGATAAATTGCCAGAAGTCTTGTTAATTCAATTAAAGAGATTTTCATTTATCAATAATACGGACAAAGACAATTCAATGACAAATTATAATGCTTATAATGGTCGTATTGAAAAGATCAGGAAGAAGATTAAGTATGGTCACGAATTAACCATTCCAGTGGAATCAGTTTCATCACATGTTTTAAAAAATAATGAACAAAATAGACATTATAGATTATCTGGTGTTATCTATCACCATGGTTTAAGCTCGGATGGTGGCCATTACACTGCAGACGTTTATCATAGAGAATATAAAAAATGGTATAGAATTGATGATGTGACTATTACTGAATTAAAAGAAGAAGAAGTTTTGAAAGGTGATGAAACTGGTTCCGATACAAGAAATGCTTATATTTTAATATACCAAAAGGCATTGTAGAACAATAGAAGACCTTATATAGTATTAAAAATACAATACAAAATATAGTTATATAGATAACTATTTGTAATAGTCAATAAATACAGCAAAAAAGAATATAACATTATTTCGTGACATTTAACAATAACATTAAAAGTGGAATATAATTAAATCTAGATATATTTTTATTAAAAAACTCAGAGAAAAAATATTAATGTTGCTTAAAAATGATTTCGCCCAGGATCGAACTGGGGACGTTCTGCGTGTTAAGCAGATGCCATAACCGACTAGACCACGAAACCACTTTTTCTTATTTTTTGTTGTAATGTAACCCAGTTTTGACCAAAGAAAAATAGCATAAAAGTATAGACTTAATTGATGCTATTTTGACCTAAAATTATTAAGAGAATTTAACCAATATTTGAATTAATAACAAGACCTAAAAATATATTTGACATGATGGTAAACCCTAAAAGAAATAGAGAACATACGGCATCATAATTTATTATGAGAAGTAAATTAATCCGAAGTTACTATAAGCAGTAAACTTCGATGTTATGATTAGAAATATATCGGATTCCCCAACAAGAATTGAGGAATTCGAAA
>JAJLYB010000165.1:0-19407 GCA_030674245.1 Jamesozyma piceae
AAAAAGACAAGTAATTATTACTCAATCTGAATAACGAATAACAATTGATTGTCGATCCGAACTATCTGCGCTTCCACTCTGAATTATAGTTAGATATTATATACTTAGTTAGTTATATACATATTAATTATAATAACCCATCTGACCCTCTGTTTTCCGTTCTGAATAAATTGTATTAGTCTAGTTGACGATACAACATGTTTGAGATAATTTTATGGAATATAAAATTTAGAAGAAAATACTAATATAATAAGCTAGTCTAAGTCTACATGTCAAGTTATGCATTTGTCCAAGGTTTGGATCTTCTTGATACCATAACTATGAACATAGACGAAATACTATTTAGCGTCATCTTAACTACGGACGCGCACCTAAAATTTTCATATAGAAAAATTCATATATAAGATGAGCAACACGTCTTTCGACATATTGCTTCTCACTATTACTTTACTTTACTTATAATGTATAAGAAAGACAGACAACTATATATATAATTAATATCCTTTTATTTTACCCTTTAATCGTACCTTCGTGAAGCTACATTGAACGTATTTATCCGCTGAAACCTCCAGAAGCTTTTAAGATAAATACACTATAAAAATCTATTAACTAATATACCGGTCTAAACAATACATTCTGATGTAATTTTTGCATTATTTATAATAAGATATCAAAAGTAAGATTATGTTCAGTTTTATTACTTTTAGTGTTAGTCAAGTTTTAAGTTATATTTAAAGCTCTATCTAGACTAAATAACTGGATAGAAGGTTTAATAAATTACGTTTACACTGGGATAGTAATGGACAATAAATTAATATTATAAGATTAACGTAAAATAGGCAATATTTCAGCATATTCTTATTTGTGGCCCTTCCATATCTTCATTTTTTATGTGTCTTAATTGTTATGTCACTTTGTACCAATGACTATTTCATTTTGTCATTATAAATCTCAATCAATACATCTTGTTTTTATACAACTTCAAAAATTTAGTTTTTTTTCTTGAATGCATTTAATAATGGTTAAATTGTTTTCTTTTTTAAATTTTTCTTTCCGTAAAATATTGATTTAATTGGTATGGAGATCCAAAATATGTTTTTGGATTTAGTTTAACTGCAAGTTGTGTTTGTCGGTATTTATAAAGACTATTAAAAGTTCTATAAGGGGGCAGCTTGGTCTTTCATTTCAAGTATTTTCTGTCAATAATACTATTTTAAAATTTCAGCTTGTTAATTGTCTATAGTTCTTCAATAATAGTTAATATGAAATATGCTAAACAGAAAAAATAGAAAGCGTAATTATTTCAGACAAATAAATCTAATTTAGATTTTTTTTGAAATATCCTAACTTTAAGATAATATTGATGGTTTCATTTTAAAAAGAATTGTGTTTTAAAGTGAATGATGTTAGTCTTCTCTCCCAATGTTAATAAGGGCACTGCTTTCTCTCTCTTTGCTTTTAAATTCTACCAAGACAGGATTACTACTTATACTCTTATTAAGTAAAGCAATTTTTAAATTTTCTATTGATACCCACAACCCATTCTTAATATTTTTTTATCAAAACAAATTTTGTTGATCTTGTAATAATTTTTCAAATATTTTTAGTATCCTATTATTGGTGGCCATTCAAATTGTTAAAAATTATTTTTGTGCAACTTCTTAACGACAGAACAAAAATGATCTCTTTCCAAAAATTATTGCAATATAGATACACGAAGTTTACTTTACCAAGTCATGAGTTTTATATGTGATTTTAAATTTTGTAAACTTATCAAAGTTTCTGTAAACTATTTTTGGACAAGCTTATGGATTTGTGTTAGGATGTGGATCAATCCCTATCTATTTTCAGTCATGTTGAAGGAACTTTCTTATAGTTATTCCATATTACAAGAATTGGAACATTTATTTGAGCCGCAAAAATTATTTCTTAATTTTTTTCATTTACAAATGAACATCCAAGAACAAGAATTTATTCAATTGTTAATACTGAGTATCCAAACTAGATCAAAAAATTCTAATTGGAACGTATTTTATTCAAAAATCGAAAAAAAAATCCAAAGTATGGTAATATTTTCAAATATAAAACTATGTTTAATTAAACCTAATATATATTTTTTTCGAAATGTATTTCAGCATAAAAAGCCTTTCTATTTACCAAGTAAAACAACTTTAGGAAATTTTAAATTATCTACTGAGAGTAAATATTTGAAAGATCTTGTATATAAAGAAGAAAACAAGTTAAAAATAGTTAAAGGGCATGTTTCAGTGAATAATCAATTTACAGGTTTCATTGCGACGGGTACATCTACAAAAACTAAAATTAAATATATCATCAATTGCGTTATAAATAACTTTAAACAGATGATAAAGAAGCCAAGTGTGAAAGTGGTCGATGAAAATTCTACTGGAATTCAAGATAATGATAGCCAACTGAGTTCCAGTGGGTGGAAATTTAAAACATCGTTTCGCATATTATCAAAATTAATAATTGATTTTATTACTTTCGTAAAAAGGCAGTTTTTATTTACTGAGACCAGGAGACAACAAGAAAAGAGCGGGGGATCAATAACAAATAGAGGTGTAAGTGTTAAATACAAATGGAGATTTAGTACTATTAGACAGGAATTCAAGGAAAATAAAGAATCTATAAGAAAAGTATATATGCAACCAAAAATAGTCCGGGAGAAAAGAAAAAAACAAATGTATAGGCCAGTGACAATAAATAATGAGTGTTTTAATTTAATTTATTCAACTAACTAACCTCTTTTCTGTTGAATTAGTGGTTAGACGTTGTACTCAGGGAGTTTTATATTTATTAGTGGCACAGACATTATATATAGACTTGATATAATTATCCGTCACTCTTTTTCTATATAATTAAAATAAGTATTCTACATATGGATATTAAGATAATCTCTTATATATCCTAAAGCCTTATCGCCTTATCTTGTTTTCTTATCTTAGATGGTTCCTACATTAAGAGCCGTCTTATTATATATTGTTAGGGTAATATCTCAACATTTTCCTCTGAATATATTTATTTATTATATTTTTAATTTTTATTATTATTGAAAGAGAATTAATTTTATCTAAATGATAAAAATATAATTATGTTAAAAATTATTTTGCTTTTTTACTTAAATTTGAGGCCACAAATTTAAAAAACATCAATAGTAAAACACTTATATAATTCTTTATGATTAGTTCAAACCTTTCCTTATATTTGCATATGAATTACACAAAACCTGTAACAAAGACTCTGCTTAATCATATAAGCTCATCGAATTTATGGTTTTGGTTATTACTAATTCGGTAATATCATTTTATACGTCACGCCTGACAAACATCCGTACCAACTGAATTTGAAAATTTTTTTGAAATTTTTTTTTGAAATTTTTTGCTCATCGCAGAACACACAATGAAAATATCTTATGCTATATATATTTATTAATTAAAAATATACCAATGTTCTTAATGCTTTTTTACTTTTCATTAATTATTTCTATCATTTCGAAGGCCCCAAAACGAATTAAATAAAAAGAGAGTCCATCGCAACTAAAAAAATGGGTAATCTTATCAACCCCCCAACAGGCACAAGAAGTGCTCACTTCCATACTTTGGAAAGAGAAAAACGTTTCATCGATCCACCAAAGGATAAATCTGCCTACCCATTATTAAAAGAAGCTGTTGAACCACATGTCGGCTCGTTCAATGCATTAACAGAAGGTTCAGATGGTGGTCTATTGAACTTGGGTGTCCAGGATATTGGTGAAAAAGTTGTCTTTGATGGTAAGCCATCCAGCACAGATGCAGACAAAATTACTGATAATAAATATTTAGGTAACAAATTATCCATTAGTGTTGAACAAGTTTCTATTGCTAAACCAATGTCTAACGATGGTGTCTCTGCTGCTGTAGAAAGAAAAGTTTTCCCAAGTGAAGCCAGACAAAGGTTATCTTCTTATAAAGGTAAATTAATGTTAAAATTGAAATGGTCTGTTAACGATGGTGATGAGACTTTCACTGAAATTAGAGATTGTGGTGGTTTACCCATTATGTTACAAAGTAATAGATGTAATTTAAATAAATTATCTCCATATGATTTAGTTAAACACAAAGAAGAGTCTGATGAAATGGGTGGGTATTTCATCATTAATGGTATCGAAAAGTTAATTAGAATGTTAATTGTCCAACGTAGAAACCACCCAATGGCGATCATTAGACCAAGTTTTACAAATAGAGGTGCATCGTATACTCAATATGGTATTCAAATGAGATCAGTTAGACCAGATCAAACTTCTCAAACAAATGTTTTACATTATTTAAATGATGGTCAAGTTACTTTCAGATTTTCATGGAGAAAGAACGAATATTTAGTTCCAGTCGTTATGATCTTAAAAGCCCTATGTGATACAAGTGATAGAGAAATTTTCGATGGTATTGTCGGTTCTGATGTTTCAAATTCTTTCTTGACTGATCGTTTAGAATTATTATTACGTGGGTTCAAAAATAAGTACCCAACATTACGTAACCGTACTCAAGTCTTACAATACTTGGGTGATAAATTCCGTTTTGTTTTCCAAGCTGCCCCTGATAAGTCAGACTATGAAGTTGGTCAAGAAGTCCTTAATAGAATTGTTTTAGTTCATTTGGGTAAAGATAATAATGAAGACAAATCCAAGATGTTATTATTTATGATTAGAAAATTATACTCTTTAGTTGCCGGTGAATGCTCGCCGGATAATCCAGATGCAACCCAACATCAAGAAGTTTTATTAGGTGGTTTCTTGTTTGGTATGATCATCAAAGAAAAAATTGATGAATACTTACAGGGTATCATTCAACAGGTAAGAACAGATATCAATCGTGGTATGGCTATAAACTTCAAAGACCGTAAATATATGTCAAGGGTCTTAATGAGGGTCAACGAAAATATTGGTTCTAAATTGCAGTATTTCTTATCTACCGGTAATTTAGTCTCTCAGTCTGGTTTAGATTTACAACAAGTTTCTGGTTATACAGTTGTTGCGGAAAAGATTAATTTCTACCGTTTCATTTCACATTTTAGAATGGTTCATAGAGGTTCTTTCTTTGCCCAATTAAAAACTACCACTGTTAGAAAATTATTACCAGAGTCCTGGGGTTTCTTATGCCCTGTCCATACTCCGGATGGTTCTCCATGTGGTTTATTAAACCATTTTGCACACAAGTGTCAGATATCCACTAAGCAAGCAGATGTTTCTAAGATTCCATCACTTTTATATTCCTTAGGTGTTTCCCCAGCTTCTCATACATCTGCTGCTGGTCCTTCACTATGTTGTGTCCAATTAGATGGTAAGATTATTGGTTGGGTATCTCATGAGCAAGGTAAAATTATTGCTGATACTCTTAGATTCCTAAAGGTCGAGGGTAAGACTCCAGGTTTACCACTTGATTTAGAAGTTGGTTATGTTCCACCATCTACTAAAGGTCAATATCCAGGTCTATACTTATTCGGTGGCCATTCAAGAATGATGCGTCCAGTTCGTTATTTACCATTAGATAAAGAAGATATCGTGGGTCCATTTGAACAAGTATACATGAATATTGCTGTTACTCCTGAAGAAATTGAGAATAATGTCCATTCTCATGTTGAGTTTACCCCAACTAATATCTTATCTATCCTAGCCAACTTGACACCTTTTTCAGACTTTAACCAATCCCCAAGAAACATGTACCAATGTCAAATGGGTAAACAAACCATGGGTACTCCTGGTGTTGCTTTAGTTCATCGTTCTGATAATAAATTATATAGATTACAATCTGGTCAAACACCAATTGTTAAAGCTAACTTATACGACGATTATGGTATGGATAATTTCCCTAACGGTACCAATGCAGTTGTTGCTGTTATTTCGTACACTGGTTATGATATGGATGATGCGATGATTATCAACAAATCTGCTGACGAAAGAGGGTTTGCTTATGGTTCTATGTACAAGGTTGAAAAGATTGATTTATCATTAAATAAGAGCCGTGGTGATCCAATTACACAACATTTTGGTTTTGGTGATGATGAGTGGCCAAAGGAATGGTTAGATAAATTAGATGAGGATGGGTTGCCATACATTGGTACATACCTTGAAGAAGGTGACCCAATATGTGCCTACTTTGATGATACTTTAAACAAAACCAAAATCAAGACATACCATTCTTCGGAACCTGGTTACATTGAAGAAGTTAATCTAATTGGTGATGAATCAAATAAATTCCAAGAATTACAATCAATTAGTATTAAATATAGAATTAGAAGAACTCCACAAATCGGTGATAAATTTTCATCCAGGCATGGTCAAAAGGGTGTTTGTTCAAGAAAATGGCCAACCGTTGACATGCCTTTCAGTGAAACAGGTATCCAACCTGATGTTATTATTAACCCACATGCTTTCCCATCTCGTATGACTATTGGTATGTTTGTTGAATCCTTAGCTGGTAAAGCTGGTGCTTTGCATGGTATGGCTCACGACGCTACTCCATGGTTATTTAATGAAAATGATACTCCTGCCGATTTCTTTGGTGAACAATTGAAGAGTGCTGGTTATAATTATCATGGTAACGAACCAATGTATTCTGGTGCCACAGGTGAAGAATTAAGAGCTGATATTTACGTTGGTGTTGTTTACTACCAAAGATTACGTCATATGGTTAACGATAAGTTCCAAGTTCGTTCAACTGGTCCAGTCAATAGTTTGACTATGCAACCAGTTAAAGGTAGAAAGAGACATGGTGGTATCCGTGTTGGTGAAATGGAAAGAGATGCATTGATTGGTCATGGTACCTCGTTCTTATTGCAAGATCGTTTATTAAACTCGTCAGATTACACACAAACTTCTGTTTGCCGTGAGTGTGGTTCTATATTAAATACCCAACAAACAGTTCCAAGAATTGGTGCTATGTCTACTGTCTGTTGTCGTCGCTGTGCTATCAAGTTTGACGAGGCAAAGACGATGATTTCTAAATATGAAGGTGAAGAAAATATATTTATTGATGACTCTCAAATTTGGGAAGATGGACAAGGTAATAAATTTGTTGGAGGTAACGATACCACTACAGTTGCTATCCCATTCGTATTAAAATACTTAGATTCTGAATTAACAGCAATGGGTATTAGATTACGCTACAACGTTGAACCTAAATAATCAGATTGTTGCAACAATTTCGTTTTCTTCCTTTTATGTTCGACTCATTCACTCATATATATTAAATTACATTACATAATATCAAAACCTGTACTATAGATCTAGATAATATATATATTTTACACTTTACTTTAAAAAAAGAATTAATATTAAACTCTATCCTACACCTCCAGAAAAACATTGCCCAATCAATTACTTCTCTTCTTTATATCACAGCTGTGGCTCTGCATGTTTAGATGTGTAGAGAAGATTCCATGGATTCGTTCACATCGTTACCTATTGGTCCCAGCAACCTCTTTTTGGGTTTATCAGAGATATGATTATCGGTTGTTATGTTTTCATAAATCCGTTGTCCCACGTAAAGTTGGTGTATTTTTCTTGTTTCGTGTGTTTATATTAACGAGGCGGAGCAGATAGAAAACTGATGCTTAATCAGTCCTATTAAGGGAAATTATGAAACTAAGACGTCGACGTAGGTGTAAAAAAATACTTCCAAAATTAAATTGTTAGGGAAATTTGGGTAATCAATTCCAACAAATTCATCGTAAGAATAGCCGTTTTGGAATTCTTCTAATCTAATAATCGTGTAGATATTCTGTTCAAATACTAAAGATTGCAAGACTATTTAATTGACTCAAATTTTGCTTAAAGAAGGTGTTTTCTTATTATTTGAAGTATTATCTTTGCATTCATATCTCGATCATTATTACGTTGTATTTCATTACAAAGAAAAAGTTGTTTTTATAAAATCTCAGTGATCTGTACATTTCACACCATTAAATTTAACTAAGCAAGTTGAATAATATTATGAGTGATAATCCATTCGAAGCAGGCCTAAGCTCAGAAGAGAGGGACCAACCAGATGATGGACCACTTCTTCCATCAACTGCAGAAATTCTTGAAAAACCAAACGCCTCTTTGGAGTTCTGCACACTTACTATACAGGAAACTGTGGGTAGACTAAGCACAGATGCAGAAACAGGTCTTTCATCAATTGAGGAGGTTAACCTCAGGAAAGAAGTTCATGGTCCAAATGAAATCGTAGTTGATGAACATGAAAGTCTTTGGAAGAAATTCCTTCTTAATTTTGTTGAAGACCGTCTGATCCTTCTGTTGATTGGATCAGCAATAGTTTCTGCCATTATGGGAAATAGGGATGACGCTGTGAGTATCACAATGGCTGTCGTTATTGTAGTCACAGTTGGGTTTGTCCAAGAGTATAAATCTGAGAAGTCATTGGAAGCTTTAAATAAATTGGTTCCTGCAACTTGTCATTTAATTAGATGTGGCAAAGAATCAAATACCTTAGCGTCGACATTAGTTCCAGGTGATTTGGTATCCTTTAAAATTGGAGATCGAATTCCAGCTGATTTGAGAATTGTAGACTCCGTACACTTGTCTATTGATGAAAGTAGTTTAACCGGGGAAACTGAACCCGTACATAAGACTTCTAAACATGTCGATAAAGAGAGCTTTAATGATCAACCTAATTCAATAGTTCCTGTTTCAGAAAGAGTGTCCATTGCATACATGGGTACCCTAGTGAAAGAAGGTCACGGAAAGGGTATAGTTGTAGGAATTGGTAAAAATACTTCCTTTGGTTCAGTATTTGAAATGATGAGTAGCATTGAGAAACCAAAGACTCCATTGCAATCATCAATGGATAAATTAGGTAAAGAACTATCACTATTTAGTTTTGTCATTATTGGCTTAATTTGTCTAGTCGGTGTCCTCCAGGGAAGATCCTGGCTAGAAATGTTTCAAATATCTGTATCATTAGCTGTGGCAGCTATACCAGAAGGGTTACCAATTATTGTTACTGTTACTTTAGCCCTTGGTGTTTTAAGAATGGCAAACCGAAAAGCTATTGTAAGAAGATTGCCAAGTGTAGAAACACTAGGATCTGTTAATGTTATTTGCTCGGATAAGACAGGTACCTTAACATCAAATCATATGACAGTCTCAAAACTTTGGTGTCTTGACAGTATGGAAAATAAAGTAAATGTGTTAAATTTGAAAAAACTTAAGCCTGCTAATTTGAAGAATCATTTAACACATGATGTGAAGGAAACTTTAGAAATTGGTAACTTTTGTAACAATGCAAGTTACTCTGAAGAGCATGTTCAATTTTTAGGTAATCCCACAGATGTTGCTTTAATGGAAGAAATAGCTAGGTTTGGGTTGGAAGATTTGAGAAAAAAAGTCAAGAAAATACAAGAGATTCCGTTTAATTCCAAGAGAAAATTCATGGCTACACAAATGGCTGATTCAGAAGGTAATCAAACATTATATACTAAAGGTGCATTTGAAGCTATAGTTACACGCTCTACTCATTTTCTTAATAAAGATGGGAAAGTTGAAAAATTAACGAAATCTAATAAAGATACAATTATTGACTGTGCGAACTCCATAGCTTCTGAGGGTTTGAGAGTTCTTGCGTTCGCTAAAATAACCCTGTCAAACGAGAAAAACAATACTAATGAAATAAAGCTAAGTGAAACTGACGTAAATAACTTAACATTCACTGGTTTAATTGGTATGCATGACCCCCCAAGACCTACTGTTAAACCTGCCATTGAGAAATTACTCCAAGGTGGTGTCCACATTATTATGATTACAGGCGACTCACAAAATACAGCAATAAACATTGCAAGGCAAATTGGTATCCCAATAGTTGATCCTGCTTTATCTGTCTTGAGCGGAGATAAGTTAAATGAAATGTCAGATGAACAATTAGCTAATGTTATCGATCATGTCAATATTTTTGTTCGTGCCACACCTGAACATAAATTGAGTATCGTCCGTGCTCTAAGAAAAAGAGGTGACGTTGTTGCTATGACCGGTGACGGTGTTAATGATGCACCTGCATTAAAATTAGCAGACATCGGCATATCAATGGGTATAATGGGCACAGATGTGGCTAAAGAAGCCTCTGATATGGTTCTAACAGACGATGATTTCAGTACTATCCTTACTGCGATTGAAGAAGGTAAGGGTATCTTCAATAATATTCAAAACTTCCTAACATTTCAATTATCTACTTCGATTGCTGCATTATCATTAATTGCATTGTCTACTGCGCTACAATTACCAAATCCTTTAAATCCTATGCAGATTTTATGGATTAATATCTTAATGGATGGACCACCAGCCCAGTCATTAGGTGTTGAACCTGTTGATCACGAAGTGATGAAAAGACCTCCAAGAAAGCGTTCTGAAAGAATATTGACAGCCGCTGTGTTGAAAAGGTTGGTATTTACAGCAGTTTTCATAATAGTTGGAACCATATATGTTTTCAATAAAGAAATGACCGAAGATGGGGAGGTTACTTCAAGAGATTTAACCATGACCTTTACATGTTTTGTGTTTTTTGATTTATTTAATGCTTTGGCTTGCAGACACGCTACTAAATCAATTTTTGAAATTGGTTTTTTTACCAATAAGATGTTTAATTTAGCGGTTGGGCTGTCATTATTAGGGCAACTTTGTGCTATATATGTACCGTTTTTCCAAGATGTTTTCAAGACAGAGAGTTTGTCCCTATTCGATTTATTATTCCTAACATCAATAAGTAGCACTGTGTTTATTGCAGATGAATTGAGAAAATTATTTGTAAAGAAAATGAATGAAGACAACAATGACGACGTAGCAATAAGTTACAATAATGAAGTATAATTATATGCAAAGGATAAAAAAATAATTCTAAATGATAATATTATTTTTATATAATGACAAAAGCTTTATAAACGTATATATTTAAATATATAGTTAGTAAGTGGAAAAAATGTAACCTAAACTATATTATAATTGACTGTTTACCCGGAGCGGAATATATTGTTAACTATGGTTTATACTACATTTACCCTTCATTTTTAGTAGCAATCTCGATAATTAAAACGGCATACAGTTGTTTGCTGCTGCTTTTTTTAACCTATTCATGACAGCTAAACCTTCATCTTCTTCAGATATACCCTCTACAAAGATTAGGTCAACTTTATCATCTTCATCAACTTTCCTTAACGTTGCAAACAAATTAGCTTGTATCTCTTCACCGTTACTGCCTAAGCTTTGAATAATAAAATTAAATTTACCATTACTAGTAATATCTTTTAAATCCTTATTCGTTAAGCCACTAAGATGGTCTGTAGTCAGTATTGCCACTTTCTCAATACTTTCTTGTTTGGCATCTTTTACCAACTCATCTTTAAGAATATGTTTAAACGTCTCCAATTTGTTTCCGTTTTTAATACTATTGTTGTTTTCAGGTAATAATAATATGACAGTTGCAGAGGGTGAGTAATGTTTATATTTCATGCCTGGGGTTCTTACTTTTTCATCTTTGCTAACATTTTTCTTGTTTTCTACTTTACAATTACCCCAGTCTTCACCACCTAGCTTAATTATATCTTCATATGTAAATCCACCAGGTCGTAATAGCATTGGTGGGTTGCAAAGTCCATCAACTACTGTACTTTCCACACCAACTTTGCATGCGCCACCGTCTAAAATTAATGGAATTTTTGTGTTTAAATCGTGGTATACATGTGATGCGAGTGTCGGCGATGGCCTAGTGGATGCATTTGCGGAGGGCGCAGCAATTGGTGTATCACTTAAAGCTATCAATGCTCTCGCTACTGGATCTGCTGGAATACGTACAGCAAAAGTTGGCTGATTAGCTGTAGTGAGTTTTGATAATGTGTTGGTATGGGAGGGTGGTATCGGAAGTAGGATAGTTAATGGACCTGGCCATAATTTGCTGATTAAAGGGTGATATATTTTAGGAATATTTTGTAACAATTCTGAAGGATTTAAGTTCGTCTCTTTAAATATTTTACGATTTAGTTGATTAATGGATGAAATATGGGTAATCAAAGGATTATCACTTGGCCTATTTTTAGCTTTGTAGATATTTTTTACTGAGTTATCATTCAATGAGGACCCTCCTAAACCATATACAGTTTCTGTTGGGAACGCAACAGTGTCATCAGTATCTCTAATTATTTTTGCTGCTTCTAATAATGCAAGCTTTGTCTCAGGATCCGAAATAATTGGCAATGAGCCATCTAATACAGAGTTATGTGGGAAATGGATAGATTCTGGTTTAACTTTTAAAATTTTAGTATCATATAGGGAAGGAAGTGACATTTTTGCAAAAGATATAAATCTTCTTATCACCATAAGAAGTCAGGTGTGGTTGATAGCGTAAATTTGGAAAAGGAATAAATTAATTTATTAGATAGGGATCAGCTGGGATATTCATCAAAGTATTTCTGAAATCAAATAAAGCTGCAAGAAAATATGTAGTCTCGAATGTTATGGTACATATGTAACAATGAATATAATAGCTGGTTGGGAAAAAATCTTGCCAAAATTAGAGATGAGTTACCTGGAAGCGATGAGTTTCGCAATTTCCACCCAATTTTTTACAAATTGTTATCACCTTTTACGAACTATATATATCTTTGTATAATCTAGTGATTGTATCTACTTTCTAATTGGCATGAGATTAAGAAAGGATATCGAAACATGTGATATCATTGGATAAGAGTATAAATGAAGAATCTCACTATGGTACTGTATGTTAAAATCATTAATAGAATTAATAGAATTCAATATTGTGTATATACTTGCTGTATAAAGTTTTCTGTCGAATTTTTTTGATAAGGAACAGTCAATTCATTGGCTACCTGCCTTAGAATTGCTAATACTTAATTAGGGCAATTATTGAAAATCATTTACCATTAAACCCAAGTCCCTTCCGTTAGCGAGTGAACTACTCCAAACGTTTTGGTTAGGTCCAACAATTAAGTCTCCTTGCCAATCTCCATTAGGATTAACAAATAATACATATTGTTCATCTATCACATCACCATCCAGCTTATTAACTATAAACTGTATAGCTACATCAATGTTCTGTTGCTGGATAGCAGTCTTGGCACTACCTTCAATCGAATAATATTTATAGTGAATTCCTTCTCTGTTACCCTTAACTATCTGATATCCACCCAAGAAGCTGCTTCTGTACGCGTCGTCCAATCTATCAACAATATTGAAAATTAACCGCGTATACCTGGATTCTTCGACTACCTTCACCGTGCCCATAAAGGTGTAACTAAGCTGGTGCGTTATATATACAGAATCTTGATCTGATTTTTTAATTGAATGCGATGATAGATTTTTTAATCCAATGGTATGATTGTTATCCACAAAAGCGTTTAAATTAATGCTCTTAAAAGAAATAGTATTATTTTCTCCGCTGTTGGCAAATATTTAGGCCTTTTCTTCTAAGCCATAACCTACAGAATTATTCAATAAAACATATATTAATAATAATAAACTACTATGGTGGTGGCATACTAACATAACTATCAGTTATTAATCTATATATGATTATAGATTTTGATATTGGCTTAATTATTTTTACAAATAAAATCTTGAGTAAGCTTTGTATCATTTTTTAGTTGATATCATAATATATACTTCTTAAAATATACTGTTTCTTTTTTATTCCCCAGATTTCTCTAATCTTTTTTTTAGGGAAAGTCAAGAATCATATCGTTTCGAAGGTATATCTGCGGTTTGTCGGCTGATAAATTTAAAATCGATATAAAATGATATGGTTATCTTGGTTACAAATTTCCGCAGAAAGACACGGCTCTTATTGTCTATGCAAGTAGCTGGGAAATAAATAGATTTCATGAACTACTTAAGTTGCTGAATACCCTAAATATATTATAATACTGACATCCTAATTTGCCAGACATACGTGTGCCAGCGTTGATTGGGATATAGGTTCATACACGTTGAATTTGCTATTTTAATGAAAACCAGAGTATTCGTGGGGCCTTCTGATGTTAAAAGTATCACTAAATCTTTTCAAGTTTTTGAGCAACTATGAATCGAAGATACAGTGTTTGATTGAAATCAGTCCATCTGTTTCTTTTTCACTTGTGTTAACAGTGTAAATCTCAATAATACAAAAATGTCATAAGACTCAACATTTTAGAAAAGATTTATTAATAGATGGAAATTATTAAATGTTTTTAATATTTGTCATTAGAATATATATTTATTTATTATTAGAGAGTTTAACCTAACCAAAACGGTGTTTGAATTTAAATGAGAATACGTTCGTTAGTTGGTAAGGCGTATGGTTTGGCAACAACGTAGGAGTTGTACTTGTCAGCAACACCAGCGTATGCATTATACCATCCAACAAAGGCAGTAACAACACCGACAACACCGCCTGCCTTCTTGACACCGACCTTACCAGTAAATTCTGCGATTGACAATAGCAAGAAACTTAGACCTAGTAAGAAGAATAAAGCGAAAAACATGATAGTTGATTTAACAGTACATAGAGTTAATCCCCATGTGAAAATACACCAGCCTAATAAGTAAAATCCTAAGGCTTGACCTAATTCATTTTCATGACCTTTATAAGCGTCTAGAATACCGAACCATGGAATGTAAATAGCACCAAAACTCAACCAGAAGCCACCATATGAACTTAATGCAGTACCAGCAAAGGTGTTATCTACGGCAATTTCCCAAATACCAGCGATAAGTTGAACTAAACCACCATAGAATACCGATACACCAACAACAACGTTTGGAATATGAACACCTTGTGCACCACAATTAAACATAGATAGAACAAACATAGTTAGAGCAAAACCGGATAAACCTAGAGGTGCAGGGTTAGCAAACTTATGAGTTGGTGCTGCGGATAAACCTGGATTTAAAGTACCACCGAAAGCATCATATAAGTCATCTCTTAGGAACTTTTGACGGCCAATGTAGATATATTCATTATGATCACCTGCGGTGAAGATCTTTTGTAGAGATTCACCGGAAGGACCTCCTCTTAATCCAGTGTCATCTTTCATTGAGACTGGATGTTCATTCTTTGTATCATGTGTGTCCATTGGATGAATATCACTGTTACCACTGCTTTCTTCTGGATAAGACATTTTATTTTTAAATTTATTGTATATATGAGTTTAATAAATAGCTTGAATACTTTCTTGTAATTATATCTATTAATATATTTTATAGTTACTATATTTAAGAGAGGAAACAAGAATAAACAAAAAAGAAAGATTGAACAATGAATTAGCAAAAAGAATCAAGATAAGATAGTCTTACTTTTATAGTTTTGGGATTTCAAACTAACCCTCTATATTTCATGTTTTTTCTAGCAGCTGGAATATGGTATATCGTTATACCGACGTGACGGTTGGCCCTTGGTACCCACCAGCCAATATTATTGTAGAAAATATTTGATCAAGGAGTACTAAACCTCATTTTAATATTACATAGCCCACGTAATAACTAAATAAGCTTTGAAATAATTGATATTTTTCATTTAAAAATGAGGAGTTGTTGCTAATAGAATCCCATGTCTCCCTGGTATTTCTTTTTGTAGGCAAATAATATAACTCTACTAAGAATAAAACAATGGGCTTCTAGTGCTAACAGGGATAGCACGGCTCAGCTGTCCCCCACAAAAACTTGTTCCATAGCTTGTAGATCTGTAAATTGGAAAACAAGGATACTGCGTATTTGAAATTAAAATTGAGATTTCGTGTTTTGGATTTCGAGGTTTTACCATCTGGATTGAAATTTAATTGGTGGAAGCAATACTTTTTCTTATTATCGTGGTTCAATTATTTGTTCACTGGTTAGACTCTTGTTTGCATTGTTCGAACCAGTCACTGGGAAAAGAAAAGATGAAAATATGCTCGGCAGATCGGAGTTTTCTGAGGAGAGAAGACCGGGGTTAGAAACGTATGTGCGAAGATCGTCTGCTATTGCCTTTATCCACTGCACCGGACCACTGTATACACAAAACAATACCATTTCGTCGTTCACGATTTGTATTTCCCTGCGCCTTCATCTTCGCAAATATATATTTATAGCTTTTCCTTTATAAGCAACCCCCTGAAAATATGGATCTAATGCAATTATTTATTTTCTAATTGTATGCACAGTTGCGGGACCATACATACGTGAACAAACTTGCAGGATACCAAATACAGTAAGTACGGAGTGCGTGGACAGACAGGATAGGACCCACTCAAAGAGAGATTATATCTGTTGTGATGTTACCATATTTTTGCTTGTAATTAATTAATTAATTGGATAAGCTGGTTCGGATGTATTACCTTAGTTTCCCTTGTAGGAATGCTTGGCCAAATTCAGATTGCGTGGGGGGTTCTTTCGGACCGTTGTCTGCAGTCTGTTACTATAGAAATTTAGAATTGGTATCAGATGATAATGTTTGATAGAAAATGCTGACAGAACAAAACTTACCCATACCGGAAAGTAAATATAGTGTAGGGAGAACATTATTGTGGTTGTACTTAATATTATTCATTCGCATTTCGTTTTTGTTGTTGATAACAGGAGGTATTAACAGATGTCAAAAATAATTATTGCGTAGATAGATGTCAACAGAGATTCATAGCTAGTTGTTTTACGTGAGTAAAAATGGTAAAAGATACGAGAGATTAGTTATCGGGCATGGACTTTCTGTATTCTTCACAGAGAAAAATGATATCAATCTTTGACTATGAAATAAAGACTGCCATCTCACCCCAGGTATCTTTCGTATGCTGAAACCAACTAGGGTAATTGTAAAAAAGTAGTTTTTAGAAGCCAATTAAACTGCACTCTTAAAGCAATCTATTGGTCTGGGTCATCGATTTTTAATAAAAGTTAATATTCAAGGCCATTTCGTTGTGTCAAAATTAATAGTTTTTTGGATTGGTAATTAATTTTATGACCCTTCTTGGCTATCTTTTCCTAGAAGCTAGAAATCAGAATAAGTAAGGACTAAAAAAGAATAAACAGGAAATAATTTCTCAAATATTCAGATTAAAAATGTTGTAGTGTTTATACATCTCTTCTACAATTAATAAGTTCATTTAATTCTAAATAGATATAATTATAAATGTATGCCAATGTTCCAAGTAAATTCATATTTAACCTGATCAAAGTTAGTCCCCTACTAACTTATTTATTTTGTTGACACATTCAGTGTGACAAATATTCAGTACTAGTATTTTCTTTTTTATCACTGCTGTGATTCTCTTCAAGCTGACTTGATTCACTCATATTATTTTATTTTAGGTTAATGTAAAGTAAACTTGGTAATCAATAAAAATGTGTTCCTATTGTAATATTCACAAAACATTTCGGTTCTATTAAATATATGCAATAAAATTATAAAGAAGACTTATCTACTTTTCCTAACTTGATTTGCTACCTCAAAATTATGGTCGCATAATTTTATAATTCTTGGAAACATTTCAATCAAACTCAATATCATTAAACCATCACTTTTACTAATAAAAGTACATTTTGTTCATTGTTCCAGCAGATTCAACTAAAGTAATTTATATAAAAGGATTTAGAAACCCATGTCTTTTTCAGATTTTGGATTATCTTTCAATTTTAATTTGTTTCTGATAATTCAAAAAATTATTAGAATTGAAAGTAGTTGTATTAATAGTAAGAAGTATGTAACATACTGTGTAGGCAAACCATTAGTTTTAGCTTTTATTCCCGTGTAATAATCATATTTTTGACTTTGTATTTTTAAACAGGAAAGTTAAGAGGTTAGTAAAACCTTATATGCAATTCCTATATGATATCAAGGAAAAACTAGGTTGGGAGAAGAAGAATACCCTAGAAAACGCTCTTATTACTTTAACAGTTGCTGCTTTTGGTAATAAAGAAAATTTCATATCACCGATTGGAAGCTTTATTATATTGAATGCAAAAATATGGTTTGTTTACAAACAAATAACGGAATATAGATATTGCAAATGATCAACGAGAATAGAATAACTTATCACTAATGTGAATATTTTTCACCTAATACTTCACCTTCTGGCCACGCATAAATAGGCTCATTCTTTACATATACAATTTAATTGAGGTTGAGGCAATTCCCTAACAATATGTAGTAAGTCGGTTCTTACTATAGGAACCATATGCGTAAACGAGTTAATATAAATTGATATGACTTTGAGATATATGGGAGAGTATTCTTACATTCCTGTTTATACTATTTATTAAAACTAAATAGAAGAAGGGAGAGATTATATGCACTTTATTATATAATATCTATACCATAAATTAACACCACCTCTCCTGACTATAATGTCCAATCTACTATTCAACAATTGATATTGATTCTTAGATAATTTTTTTATTTTATATAAAATATATTATAATCCATATTATGTTATACGAGTATTAAGGGAACACAGTTCAATGGGATTCTCAATATGAACAGTAAAGATGAATAAACTTTTTTATAGTAAGGACTGCGGCAAGTTCGAACAATGGATATCCGGACACACAAGACCTTTCACTTGGATTTTAATATTCAAAATTCGTTGAAAGTTAAGCTGGTTTTGATTAATAAAAAATAGCTTAAAATAAATAAGCAATTGTTGCTATTTTGATCTGACTATATTAAAAGAGTTTAGCCAATATTCGGATCAATAAGAAGACATGAAAATATCTGAAGCGATTTTGTACCTTAAAAGAAATAGCTTAAAATAAATGATATTGCTGGAATATTAACCAACAATAAGTTAATATTACAGGATTAAGGTAAAATAAGCAATATTTCGTATCTTCAGTTTGTCTATTAACAGCATTCATACTCATTTAGTTTTTCACAAGCTCCACACCTGGTAAAAAACTTAACAAGAAAATTATGAGAAACAGAAAAGAATAAATACATTAAATAAGGATACATATTATATAAAGTTTATAGCTTAAAAACACCAATCCAGTTATACTATAATAATGTATAGTTCTAAGTCTTTATTATCAGCAGCTAATCAGTAGATGCCTTCAACTAAGAATCAATCTTCTATCAGTGCGTATGCCTCTGAACGATTATATACGGGAAAATACCGTAACAACATAGAGCTCTAACATAAGGAATAAATTACAAAAATTAAATAACTTAAAAAGAGACAACTCTTACACAAATTGTAAGATTGTCAGCGCTAAGACGCATTTTAAAAATCATAAAAATCAATCGTATTATGACCAATTAACCACATTCGAATAGTAGATGAAAAGAGCTATCGATATAACTAAGTCTCATTGTATTTGACCTTTATTATGAATAGTTGTCTTACACCAGAATCGTGGTTAAGACTAATTAAATTAACTGTAGGGTAACTACAGAATCGAAACTA
>JAJLYB010000166.1:0-19046 GCA_030674245.1 Jamesozyma piceae
GTTCATTAAGTCGTTCGTCCTACATTCTTCTGAGACCCAAATAGCAGAGTCAGTTCATTAAGCTGGCCTCTCCTATTTCTAAAATAAGTAATAACTTATTCGACTTATATAGGATGGTCATACATCGTCATGATGCCATCTAACGTCACCTCTAAGGATGCGTATAATAATAGTAATAATAATGCACAGCATTGTACAAAGTCTAGGGCATAATACAACATCTCTTTGGATGAGGGAAGTATTTAATAATTGCACAGCATTGTTCTTCTTCAACGACTAGGGCATAATAATAATAATAATAGTACTAACCAGCATTGTCTGAGACAATGTCTGGCAAAACATGTTTCAGCTATAGTTGAATAAAGCCACCACATTTAATTTAATTTGGTTTTCCTTTTTAGGAAATACCATGAGGATATTAATATGTGTTCTTTAGACACTCCTCAACGATCCGTAACAACTACGTTGTCGTCGGATTTAATGATTCTCGAAACATTGGTTCCAATTCTGTAGTTACCCTACAGTTAATTTAATTAATCTTAACCACGATCCTGGTGTAAGACAACTATTCATAATAAAGGTCAAATACAATGAGACTTAGTTATTTCGACAGCTCTTTGCATCTACTATTCGAATATGGCTAATTGATTATAATACGATTGATTTTTATGATTTTTAAAATGCGTCTTAGCGCTAACGATGTTACATTGATTGAGATTTACGATGTCAAAATGAAATAGCCATTCGTACAAAGTAACATAAGAATAAGGAACGTAAAAGATGATGATTTGCAAAGTGTCACGAATGTGGATAATATAAAATAAGAACAAGGATTAATCAATATTACAATTTATATGATCTTAGAAGAAAAGAAGAGATACGATTATTATTATTTATATATACATATTAAAGTTTTACTTTAACGTTATTAATTAAACATACTATACCGTTATTGCTGAGATGGAGATTATATGGTACTATGAATATAATATGGGTAGTTTTTAGGATATCAAGTTTAATACGAAGGTTACTAACAACCACGAACGCGATTAAAAACGAAACACGAAAATAAAACAATAGCATATAGAAAGTTATGAACGACACGAGTGTTCATATAAGGAAATCAATGTTTGACTCCAAACAATTATCTTATAATGATCACAGATGATGGTCAACGAGAATAGAATAACTTATCGACGAAGTGAAAAATTTTCACCTATTACTTCACTTCACAGAGACGTATAAATAGACCAATACTTCAAGTATACAATCTGATTGATATTGATTCTTAATTAATTTATTTATTTTACATAATTATTATTTTATAATAAACCGAACTTTTATACAAAGATTACAAGTGGTAAAAGATACTTACTTCCTCTTCTAACCTAAATTTACTTCAACATACACTAATCAATAATGATGCCTTCAACTAAGAATCAATCTTCTATCAATGCGTATGCCTCTGAACGAAAAATACACTTGAAGAATTATATAATTATACACATACATATATTCATTTATCTATTTTGTTTTCCGTACTAGTTACAAGTTCACTTAAATAACATTTCTCTTCTAAGAATTATTACGTTGGCCTAATGTGTATATAGCAAATGACCTGTGTAGTTGACGACGAACACTAATCTTTTGAGCATCAACAAAAGAATCTACTACTACCTTAATAGCTCTATCCAAGTCCCATGAAGAAACAAATTCTGATAATCTCATCTTAGCAAAGGACTCTGCAATTCTTAAAATAGATTCTAAATGACGAACGGTGATTGGAAAAGAACCAGTAGTTATACTTTCTCTTCTTAAGTCTGCATAAACTCTACTAACCTTATCCATATCCATTTGATGTAATTTTGGATAAATCTTAGTTCTCGCGTAATGGATATATTTCATTAACATCTCTTGAGGTATAGGAGAAATTTCTTCTTCTCTCTTTCTTTGTCTTTGCAATTTTTTCTGTCTAGCAGATAATATTTCTGACATAGCGTCTTCATCTTCACCTGCATGTCCTGGATCCCTAGCATCATCCTTTGTTATGTTTGTTTCATCCAAATCGTCGTCATCGTCGTTTTCTGGATGCGATCTGAAATGCGAATCGACAACGAATTTTGCTAATCTCTCATCGGCTTCTTCATCAACCAAATCTCTAACAACGCATAATATATCAAATCTTGAAAGAATAGGTTCTGTTAAATTAACATTTTGAGATAGTGGCAAGGTAGAATTATAACGACCCCCATTTGGATTAGCAGCAGCTATAATAGAACAACGCGCTTGCAGTGTAGTGACAATACCAGCCTTAGAGATAGAAATACTTTGTTGTTCCATAGCTTCATGGATAGATGTACGATCTTGATCATTCATTTTATCGAATTCATCAATTAAACAAACACCTTTGTCTGCCAACACTAGGGCACCACCTTCTAATGTCCATTCTTTGGTAATCGGATCTTTTCTAACCGATGCAGTTAAACCAACAGCAGAGGCACCTTGACCTGTAGCAAAAACAGCTCTGTGTGCTGTTTTTTCAATATATTTCAAAATTTGAGATTTAGCTGTACCTGGGTCACCTAACAACAATACATTTATATCACCACGAATAGAGTGCTTACCATTAACATTTTTAGGAACACCCCCAAATAAGGAACATGCTACAGCAGTCTTTATATCTCTATGACCATAAATAGATGGCGCCATAGAAGAAATAATCTTATCGATAATACCACGGTCTCTTGACATCTTTCTAAATTCACGTTCCTCCTCTTCTGTCCAATTAAACACATCTAAACCCTCTTCGTCTACATTAGCAGAATTACCTTCTCTTCTTTTGATCGAATTGGCTTCAAGTATCGTAGCAAACACAGGAAATCCATTCTTAGCATTTAAATTACCGTCGTAATTGTTTTTATATATACCTGTCACTTCAACTTCTTCACCAGGTTTTGCAACATCAACCAAATCTGTTAATAAGATAACCTCTCTATGCCTTGGTAAACGACCTGCAGGAACCGTACCAGGAGCTTCCTGAAGGGTAATTCTTTGATAGTTACGATATACTGTCTTTTCACCATTAATAGAGAATGGACCTTTAGATTTACAGTTGGTACAAAATGAAATTTTAATCTCTTCATTAGAATCTTGGAAAAATGGACCCAAGATAGTACCACACTTTAGACAGTTAAATTTAACGTATTTTAACTGTGGAAACACACCAGTTCTTCTTGTAACAACACCTGTCACACGCACCAAAGTTGTTAAATTTGCTTCACGCAATTCACGTAAGCTGTGAATTGTTGGGAAATCTGAAATTCTAACATGAATCTCAGAATGAATACGCGCATAATCAGGATAATGTAATTCGGTAGCTTCCATGGCAACCATATCAAAAATTTTCAACATTTCTTCCGGACATTTAGCTAGATATAAAGCAAGGATAGCTTTTGATTCTGCTAGATGTCTATAATTGACTTCCAATGATTCCGAATTCATTTCACCCAGGGTTCTAATACGTGCACCATAAACGGACCTACCGGTTTCATCAGTGTATTCTAGCAAAAATGATTTCAATTCTCTTGCAATGGTTCTTGAGACATTTGGTTGTGTAATCCACTCTGAATAACTATTTGCTTTAACGTTACTTAAAGATTCTAACGTCAACTCTTCTCTCAAAGGATCCACTTCCATATCACTTAATAAGTCATCATCATCATGTTCAAAATCTTCATATTGTCTTCTGCGTCTACGTCTTTGCACTGGCATTCCCATTTCATCCAATCTGTCCGCACCTTCTACTTCATCTTCATCATCTAAGTATGCAACTTTCTTCAACAACCTATCTCTTTCGTTTAGTTGTGCATCAATACGACGACGTTCACCTACGGATAATTCTTTTTGTTCTCTATCATCTATTTGGTTGGTATCATATCTGTCCTTATCTAAATCATCACCATAATCTCTATACATATCATCACCCATTAAATCCACTTCATTCATCTGTTCTTCCGCTTCGTCAATATCGGGGTCATCTATAATTTCATTATCAGCACCTTCTGGATTCATCATATCTTCCTCATCAGGAGCTCCGATAGGAGAAGAGACTGGGTCAAAAACTCTTCTATCTTGTGGTTGTTGCGGTGAGGATGGCGGAAATTCATTATCCGAATCTAGTTCATCATCGTGAGAATCACGTCTACGTCTTCTGTTATCGGACATTTAGTAACTGAGATATGTATATCTTTCTAATTTTGGAGCCCTATGTTGAATATATCTCTATTAACAAGAACAATTAATATTATGCACCTTTTCAATACCATATAATTTTTTCGTGATTACCGTTTAAAATTGTTAAAAGTTTAGCAGTATAGTTCGAGCGTTGCTGTTTTGAAAAAAAAAAAAAAATGCAATTTTACCAAAAACGGAAAAGTAATAACTTAAAATGGCGTTGAGTACATTACCCGGCAAGTCTATTTACTTAATTGGGTAATATTCAAATTGGACAATGAATTATTGAATTAATAGAAAAGTTTATTTAAATGTATTGCTGATTATTTATTTACAGAAGCATGTTATTGATAATGTACACATATGTTTATATTGCGCATATTTAATTTTCTTTTTCTTCTTTAGCCTTGGCATCTATGAGGTCAAACTCAGATTTCCATACAGTGTTTCCCTTCTTGGTAGTGATATCGCTAAATAGCCTGTTAAAGACATCATCGTACCAATCGGCAGGTAGCGGTTCTAAACCTTCCTTCACGTTTGCTGGTAATTCTTCCCAATCACTTAAATTATCTTTTGGGAAAATAATCGTTTTTGCTCCAGATCTTTTTGCTGCAACGGCTTTTTCTCTCAGACCACCGATACGTAATACTTTACCAGTTAAAGTTAATTCACCCGTCATTGCAACTTGTGGATCAATGGATTTATTCAATGCCAATGAGAGGAATGATGTAGCCATAGTAACACCCGCCGATGGCCCATCCTTTGGAGTGGCTCCTTCTGGACAATGTAAATGGATTGAAGCCTTTTCAAAGAATCTGTTTTCGGGGTATTGCTTCGCTAAAAACATTTTAGAAAATGAATACGCTAAACGAGAAGATTCCTTCATAACATCACCTAATTGACCAGTGCGCTCTAGCGTGGGGTGCTTACAATTATGTAGAGGCTGTTCTAATACAGATTCAACATAAAGTGAACAACCTCCCATATTAGTCCAAGCTAAACCCATAATGACACCCGGTGGTGTGGTTTCGTATAGCCTATCAGTAGTATAAATTGCTGGACCAACATATTCCTTTAAATTTTTTGGTTCAACAACTATTTGAATATCGTCAGGGACCTTCATGGACTCTGTATTTTCTTTTGTCATTTCTAACTCAATGCCATTTTCATCAGGTGTAATTGTTTCCTTTTCCTTAGAAGTAATTTCAGCAGTAGTGGACGCAGTGGCTATCTCCTTTTCAATAGGAGTAGGGCTAGTTGAATCAACATCTCTATCTCCCAATTGTTTCAAAATATTTAACGCAGCTTTACGATATATTTTTTCAATTTGTACTTTCAAATTTCTGACACCACTTTCTCTACAATAATGTTTCATTAATGAAATAATAGCATTTTCAGTAATTTCGACATTCGCCTTTTCCAAACCAGCTGCCTTTTTTGCTTGTGGTGCCAAATACTGCTCAGCTATCTTAACTTTTTCTTCAGCTACGTAACCTGTTAGTTCAATAACTTCCATACGATCTAATAACGGTCTTGGAATTGTGTCCAAAGTATTTGCAGTACAAACAAACAAGACCTTTGAAAGGTCTATTGGGATATCTAAATAATTATCCAAAAAGTTATTATTCTGTTCAGGATCTAGTACTTCTAAAAGGGCAGCAGATGGATCTCCATGAACACTACCATGTCCAATTTTGTCAATTTCATCAATCAGAATCAATGGATTTTCTGATTGGCATTTCTTTAAAGCTTGGATAATTCTACCAGGTAAGGCACCAATGTAAGTTCTTCTATGGCCCTTAATTTCAGCTACATCAGTCATACCACCTACTGAGAATCTGAAAAATTTACGGTGTAATGCTCTTGCAATAGATTTACCAATAGAAGTTTTACCAACACCCGGTGGTCCGACAAAACATACAATTTTACCATCTACTTTACCCAATAATTTACCAACAGCGATGAATTCTAAGATACGGTCTTTGACATCTTTCATACCATAATGATCTTCATCCAAAATTGTCTTTGCAGAATCAATGGAATATTGTTCTTTTGAAACAATACCCCATGGTAACGAAGTTAACCAATCTAGATAGTTCCTTATGACACCAAACTCAGACATTGATGTTTCCAAAGTTGATAATTTCATAATTTCATCATCAAATATCTTTTGAACTGTTTTTGGTAAGTTTAATTTTTCAATTCTTTTCTTGTATGTATCAATTAATTTATCACGACCATCGTCGATTCCTAATTCTCTTTTGATACCCTTTAATTGCTCCATCAAATAATATTCTCTTTGTCTCTTTTGTATTTTTGTTTCAACATCTTTTGAAATCTTGTTTTGAAGTTCTGCATTCATTAGCTCTTTCTTTAAAACCAAAAGGGATTTTTCTAGACGCTGTTCAATATTTAAAGAACTCAAAATACCTTGTAATTCTTCTTCTTCACCAGCAGATACAGCGGCTGCAAAGTCAGCTAATCTTGCTGGCTCTTCAAATATATTGGTTGTGGCTGATTGAATAGACGCAGAAAATGTAGCGATTTGTTCCCTAAACATCGTATTCAATTGTGATATTTCTTTAAATACCTTTAAAATTTCAGAAGTTAACGCGTTAATTACAGGTGATTTTCTATCAAATGACTCATCTTCTAAATTTGAAACGTTTACTAAAGAAACATTATAAGTTTTCAAAAATTCTGTTGGGTTGGCCTCCTGAGCTAATGATAAATCTTTAATGCTATCTTGGTTTTCTTCCACCACTTCTTGTTCTACTACATCTTCTTTTCTCTCAATTTCTGTTGTATTATCAGTTTTTATTTGAGCTTTTTCACCTTCAGTTTCTTTTTCAGCTGGTGTGGCAATTTTTTCAACAACGATACCTTCTAAATTTGATTCAGTAGGTGGATTGGAAATAGTTGGTGGAGTTAAATCATCTATCTTAATTCTTTTGTGCGGGTATAGTAAAGCTGTCATAGTTTCTTTCCCTGTGATTTCATCTTTACTTGGAAATGCACTTGTAATCTGTGCCAATACACCTACCTCATGAACGTCATTTTTATCTTTAATAATATCCGTGTCGATTTCTGAATCTTTTAACATAAATGCACCAATATAAGGCTGCTGACGATCTAACATTTCCTTAATTGCTTTCATAACATGCTCATCAGAAATAACTACTGCTTTGTAAAATCCTGGAAATAAAGGACGTCTTGATATTGGTAATGCCAGCATTTGTGGATATATTTCAGGCAACTCATTACTTGTCTTATCGTTACTACTATTGCTACTATTATTTCCATTACCATTATTTTCTGATGGTGGTGTAACAGGTGCATTACTACTGATCGTGCTATTGCCAAAACTTGAAGATTTAGAGTCTTTTATGTTATTATCTTCGTTAGTTTCGGAAACATCTGGGTTTTCTTCATTATTTTCGTTTTCTTTTATGAGATCACTATCTTCAGTTTTATCTTTATTATTTACTATGGGTTTCTTATTAGATTTTGAAATTTTTGCGATTAAATTATTATTATTGAAAATGAGATCGTTATTCCAGTTACTTTCTAAATTTAATAGTGTGTCTTGTACTTTAACATCATTAAACGGATTTGGAAATTTGTGCAATTGCAATTGAAAGTCCTCGTTCCTAATATTGGTCTCTTGATCCTGAATAAGATCTAAATTTGGATAATTTACGGTGGATGCATGTCTTGTTTTTGCCTGAACATTAAGGATTAAAATTTTATTATAATTCAACTGATTATTTAGAGGTCTTTTGATTAGGTTGCTTAGTCTATTGGTTGTTCTAAGACGAAACATGGTGTAATATATTTGCACTATAGGGGTACCCCGATATACTTTCAACTAATTTTCTAATCAAGCTTGGTTAGAATTTTTGAATATTGTGCATATATGATCAAGAGGATAAATTCTACATTCACTAAGTATCACAATCAACTGCTATTTATTTATAAGGATTTGACATTTTTACACCCCGCGGTGACGGTGGCAAAAAACAAGCAAATATTAAACGGTTTGTGTTGTTATATGATACAAAGTTACAAAGAATATCTAAAACATATATGTATACATACATGTGTGTATATGTGTATATGTGGGATGAGACGAATGGATATATTATCACTCAATGTTATTATAATAAACAACTATAGGGTGCTGATTCACAGAAACTAATGGGTGTGATATATACATATCTTGTGTGTGCTTTTTTGGATGATAATGAGACTTATTTCGTTTCTGTAGATCCAGGCAAATCTTGTTGTTGCTTTTGTTCTTTACTATGGTTATCTTGCTGTTTTGGTGCATCTTGATCATTTTCTTGTTCTTGTTGCTGCTGCTGCGTTTGCTCTTCTTGTAGTTGTTGCTGTTGCTGTTGCTGTTGTTCTTCTTCCTCTTCAAACATCTGTTGATTTCTTAATGCCTGTTGATGTCTATATTTAGCTAAGTAAATTTTCAACACTTCTGCATAATTCTCAAACCCTAATGCGTGCAAAGATATCAAAATATCCTCACCATTAATTGTTTTCCTCTTATCTGAAGCACATCTATCACCGGCTTCACTAGTTACAAATGATATAAATTCACTAACACACTCTTGCATGCATTCCTTTGCATCTTTTGATACCTTGGCACTTACAGGTAAAGTGTTTTTCATTAATCTTGCAACGTTATTTATTGGTAACCATCTATCCTGTTCTCTTAATTCTGAAATATGCTGCTCATACCTGCTGTTTTGATCCATTATTTATTATATAGAATTCGTTAGCTTAGCTTCTCTTATCTAATATACTACTCTTTATCAACTATGTTTACATACTAAGTTGTTTAATATCAAAGTATATCATATATAACGAGAAATTTTGAATCTGATTGGTTCAATATTTTGTTATACAAATTACATTCTCGTGTCCGATCGTATCCCCGGGTCTTCTCGGACACAAATTTGGTGACTTGGCGTTTGAATTTTTCAAAAAATTCACTGCGATAAAAATGTAAACAGAATAATAGAGAGAGATATATGGATACGTTGCTATATATACATATATGCTCAGACAGATGTATCAACATATAAGAGTAAAATGGATTCATCGGAGAAGGAAAACAAGGTGAACCAATCTCAATCAAATGATGTACCTTTTAATGAAAAAATGCTAGAGAAATCTGCCAAAGGTGCCACATTCTTAATGATGGGCCAATTATTTACCAAATTTATTACATTTTTCCTTAACAATATTCTTGTCAGGTTCTTATCTCCAAGAATATTCGGTATTACAGCATTCTTAGATTTCTTATTAGGAACAGTGTTGTTTTTCAGTCGAGAAGCTATAAGATTATCAACTTTGAGAATAAGACACGACGATGAGGACGCTGAAAATGTAGATCATTCAAATGTATTTCAAACCATTGTTAATTTCTCATACATTCCATTTTGGATTGGAATTCCATTATCCCTAGTATTGACTACTTGGCAATATAGAAATATTAATTCATATTTTATATCATTACCATTCTTCACCTGGTCAATTCTCTTGATATGGCTAAGTATCATTATTGAATTGTTGAGTGAACCATTCTATATTATTAATCAGTTTATGCTGAATTATGCAAAGAGATCAAGGCATGAAAGTATTGCTGTCACAATGGGCTGCTTCGTTAACTTCATCATAATTTATCTATACGAGCAAGAAATTTTATTTAACAATGGTACCACTGATAATGAGATGATAAAAGAGGGTATTGCTATTTTCGCCTTTTCAGCGGGGAAATTCACACATTCATTAACGTTATTAATTGCTTATTATTACGATTATTTGAAAAATTTAGAGCCAAAATATTCTTTCAATTTAAGTTTAACAAAGATCAGGGTACGTGATTTAAAACATTCATATTATTTCCAAAAAGACATTCTGGAACATTTTAGAAAGGTTTATTTCCAATTATGTTTTAAACATTTGCTCACAGAAGGTGACAAATTAATTATTAATTCCCTGTGTACCGTTGAAGAACAAGGTATATACTCTTTGCTTTCAAATTACGGTTCTTTGGTTACAAGATTATTATTTGCACCAATTGAAGAATCTTTACGTCTCTTCCTTGCAAGATTATTAACCGTTCAAAACTCCAAAAATCTGAGGTTATCAATGAACGTCTTAATTAATCTAACAAAATTTTATCTATATTTATCACTACTAATTATTATTTTTGGCCCGACAAATTCCTCATTTATTTTACAATTTGTTATTGGATCGAAATGGTCAACTACATCTGTCCTTGATACAATAAGAGTTTACTGCTTCTATTTACCATTTTTATCTTTAAATGGTATATTTGAAGCATTCTTCCAAAGTGTCGCAACTGGTGATCAAATATTAAAACATTCATATTTCATGATGGTATTTTCAGGAATATTTTTGGTGAATTGTTACGTTCTAATAGATTACTTAAAACTATCAATCAATGGGTTGATCATAAGTAATATTTTCAATATGATTCTAAGAATATTATATTGTGTTGTATTCATTAAAAATTTCTACAAAAAACTGTACCATGATTCAACTACTTCTTCTTCATTTGCTCCTGCTACTACAACTACTTCATTCTTTGTTCATTTCACGAATTTCAGAATTGTCCTATTAGTTGGTGTATTGATTAGTATCATTAATTGGATTACTATTGGCTATGTTAAGAATTTTGAACAGTTATTTGTCAACATCGCATTCGCTTGTAGTTTATTGACACTTATCTTAATTAAGGAAAGAAAATATGTCCAAGATTATATTGGCAAACGTAAATTAGGATCTAGTAAGGATATTTAAGCATTATACATTAAAATATATAAATACATACTTATTATATAGATAGGCACATTCTTATACATACTTATGATGAAAACAAACAATTTAAAAAATTATATACATTGTAGTCAAGTAATAAGCGTTTCCATACTCAAAAAAACAACAACCAATAAACCATACTACAAAGCAATTGCAAAGGAGTAAAGGAAGAATAGTAATTATAAAATCAATGGATAATGAGATTCCCCTTAAAGATATTTGTCCACCTAACCAGATCAGATTCCTAACTTTCAATGTCAATGGGCTCCGGACATTCTTCCATTACCATCCATTCACCAAAATGAATAACAATCTCACCGCAGTTTTTGCTTATCTTCAATCCGACATAATATCCTTACAAGAATTAAAAACAGACGTTAGTTCGCTTGTGACATGGGGCCAAGTGTCGGAATTTTATTCATTTATAACGTTACCTCGAGTGAAGAAGGGGTATTCTGGAGTTGGCCTGTGGATTAGAAAATATGATAATTCAAGCCACCCTTTATTTAATGCAATGAAAATTATCAAAGCGGAAGAAGGTATTACCGGATATTTAACCATAAAGAAGGGAAATGCTATGATAAGGTATAGAGATGATTTGGAGTTAGGAATTGGTGGGTATGATGATGGTAATGAGAATAATTTGACTGAAGAAGAAGCATTGGAAATTGATAGTGAGGGGAGATGTGTCATGGTAGAGCTAGGATGTGGTCTTATAGTCATATCTGTTTATTGCCCTGCTAATTCTGGAGGATCTGATGATGGAGAAACATTTCGGTTGAAGTTTTTAAAGACTTTGTTCAAAAGGATTAGACAATTAGAATCGCTAGGGAAAAAGGTTGTTCTAATGGGGGACATTAATGTTTGCAGAGATCTTATCGATAGTGCAGAAAGTTTAGAAGCAAATTTGATAAAACTTAATGAAAAAACCAAAGGAACAGATATTGAAAGGGTATATTGGAATAACGTACAACGATTTATATTAGATCCAGATCGTCCACATAGGCTTCTCCTGAATCAAATGCTAAGTGATTCGGTAATACCCGATTTAGCGAAGAATGGAATTCTTCTTGATACTACAAGGTATATTCAGACCAGAGATAGACTTAAAATGTACACAGTTTGGAATATGTTGAAAAATTTTAGACCCTCAAATTTTGGTTCAAGAATAGACCTAATTTTGATAAGTAATTCATACAAGAAAAATATTAAACATTCAAACATTTTAAAGGATGTTATTGGATCAGATCACTGCCCAGTCTATACAGATATAATACTTGATGAAACCAGCTCAATCCCAAATGTATTACCTAACAGAATACCCAGATTTGAGGCGAAGTATAAATATAATTTAATGAATCATAATATTTTATCAATGCTAGCCAATAATTCAAGTAAACGAGCTTTAAACCGAAAGCAAGAATCACAAACTCCCCGTCAGCTATCTTCAACAATGGGAAAAATAATAAAATATTCAACATCAACACGATCCAAATCAATTGATACTTTTTTCAAAAACACAGCACCCAAAAGAATTAATGCAAAGCAAGTGAAAACGCAGTCAGATGAACTAATAGAACATTTAACAACCCCCCCACAAATAATAGACAAGGGTGATATTATAAAAGTTAACAACAGTCGTAGTTTATCAATAAAAAACATACTTGGTAAGCCCCCATTATGTAAGCATGGCGAAGAAGCGATATTGAAAACCTCCAAAACTTCTACAAATCCTGGCAAACGCTTTTGGATTTGTATGAGGCCAAGAGGTGATTCAAATGATAAAGAATGCTCGTGTGGATTTTTCCAATGGGCTTAGTAAATATGAAGTTATTATAAAATTCAAATAGTATATAATAAAACTTATAGAATATGATACATAGTAAACCCTAACTAGGTGTTCTAGATTAAAATAATCGTTATTCGTTATGACACACCGAGTCTTCTTCATTACTTTCTATTGCTCGTTTCAACCAAAGCCTGTCATCTTCGGTAATTTCTAGGTCCTTCAAACATAAAGTTTCTTGTAAGATCGTAACAATTAATGGTGCACCTACTAACTCATTACTTGAAATATATGTAGTGATAGCAGTTGAAAATAAATCACTATCGTTAAAATTTATCCTAATATATGCAATTTTATCCTCTTGATTTAAAATATCATATTCGATACCTTCTCCAAAAATACCGTGCGAACGTTTCATTGCATTATTTATCCATTGTTTCCATGTCATTTCGTCGAATTTATTTTCATTGTCAATAATCTCATCTTGAGAAGTTCTGTATCACCTATACCATAATGGGGGGTTATATAGGACATGTTAGTTCATTTTATTAAAAAATATTTATAAGGAATTCAATCATTAAAATTAAAGAACATACATTAATAATTTAAAGTACTTCCATTCTTTGAAATTATTGGTACATTTTGGTTTAGTCATGCTGTTATATTTCATGTTCTTTTCAGCTATATTCTTGGGATGTATTTTTATCTCATCGATAGCTTTCTTTTTCTTAGTTTTTTATTTTTCACAGAAAACATGTAAATACAGGTTATATTAAGTAAGTGATCGGAAATGGTGAGAGCTATAGTAAATTTAAACTATAACTTTCCAGCATGGTACTCCTGTAGCTATACCCGAAGATACATTGCCAAAATCCCATCTTTACAAAGATATGCTAATATTCCTGTTGTTATGTACAAATTGGTTAAAATCTATATATCTAAAAAGTATATCTATGGGGTTTGTTCAGAAATATGATCGCTTAAACATGCAGTGTTGTCACCTAAATCAGCCTCTTCGACAGAATCAAAAACATTATCAGTGTATGATTCTGGGCCAGGATTAGAAGATGCTGAACGTGGATCGTCTTCTTCTATATCAAAATTTCCTTCGTTGTCTATAAACCTGGACAAATCATTTGCATCCTCATCATGCCCGTTTAGCAAGTCATCCGCTTCATCTAAAAATTGGTCGTTCATTAAAGAAGAATAGTTTGGACCTCTTCTTCTAGCACCAAATCTATTCTTGAATTTTTGAAATACTTTGCTTATAGAAGAACGTCCAATAAATTGAAAAGCAGAGTACAATCCAGAAAACACCACCAAACTCAATTTAACAATAGAATTGACAACTCTATCAGTTTCATTATTCTCAATAAGTTCATCATCACCCAATCTAATTTCACCAAATCTTGAAAACCCACCATTTCTTCTAATTCCACGATCATATACAAACCATAAACAACCAGAAAAAATAATAAATGGAATTAAAAATATTAACACAAAATATTTACCCTTGACACCATATTTAGCTTTAAATTCAGCTTCTTTCCCAGGACAGGCATATGTGTCCAAGGCCATATCCAAACTTAACCCATCTTTACAAGTAGATAGGGGAATCTTTCTGTAACCAGTTGGTTCAGAGAATTCAATCAAATCTGGACGCTTCAAGCATACATCAGATGCCGGCACAGGAGATAAACCTTTCACAAGCTTACAGGTACCATCCTTGTCTTTATAGTAATTGTAATCACATTCAAAATCTTTTCTAGTGCAAGTACAATTCCTCGTAATTTGTGAAAAGAGTGATAACTCTACATTACCAATATAACAATCTTTTTTTATTTTTCTTAAGTATTCTTCTTGATGGCCAAATAGACATTCATGTTGAGATAGTTCTAGGTTAAAATATTCAAAATCTGATGAAGGTTTGCCGTTATTAAAATCAAGAGCACATTGCCTAGAAAAAATATTAGTAAAATCTAGTGAGTAGATTTTACTTGAATTTAAGTCAAGTGAGTTGGATTTGCTGATAAGTATGAACCTTAAGGCTGAGTCTTGTGGGACTGTGATAATATCTTGAACAACAAGTTCTTCTTCACTAAATTTGAAATCATTCCATGTTTTACCCGAGTCAATGGAATAGCTTAATATATTTGTTGCTTCCCTCTCTGGAACTAAAACTAATACACCACCGTGATCACCAAATTCCCATTGGTAAACGCCTTTTTTTACTTCCTTCCATGTATAACCCGCATCGGTAGTTAAAAATGTCGAGCACTCGTCATATGGTAATAAATGTGGACCTACATTACCAACAGCGAACATTACACCTAATGCTGATCCCGAAGAATAAGTATCTCTAATATCAGAACGTTCGGTATATCCATGTAAATTTAAAGAGCATTTATCTAATGATTTTGAGTTGCATTTATATTTTTTCCCATAAGAATCTCTCGTTGGAGGATTTAAATATGACCAATCGGAACCATCATTAAACGTAATTTTTGTTTTAAGTTCTTTCCTTTTTTCGGACTTAAATAGTGTATTTTGGTTATTAATAGTATTAATTAATACAATGCCTTCTATTCCTTGGACTTTTTCGAAATCAACTAGTCCACGATTGTCAGAATTAACGGGCCATTCTGATGTAACAAAGGATGTTCCATTTGAATTAGATTTTAGCAAATACCCATATTTCTTATCGGGTATGTTAGATGAAGAAAGATGCAAAAAGATTGCATCAGTTTCGGTATTTAATACTGTGAAAGTTTCTTGTTGAATATATTCTAATGCGTGAGGTAATTTTGCTTCCGCAAATTCATTTCCATCTATTGATATAAAGGCCCTTAATTCATCATTGTAGCTTATTACACGATCGCCGTTCTTATTCTCAACTCTATGTGGTAAAGCAACAATAGTAAATTTCCCAGATGTTACAAATCCAATGATATCCTTAAATATCACTTTCTTGTTACTCTTGAAATAATCAATTGATGAGATTAGTGGTCTCTTTGATGCATTAGCATCCTTTGTTTGACAAATTATCATATTTTCATCCGCTGGATTTTCATACATGGATCCAACAAACTCACAGCGTATAGCATCTTGTAATAATTCTTCAAATATCGTACCACCATTTTTTGTAATATACACTTCTGTATTACAGTTTGAGTTTAAAATTGTACTACAACTGTCACTACCATAATATATGAATGTATTTTGATCCTTAGCGTGAAAGTTTAATGAAAGAGAAGTTTGAATAGTTTTAGGTAATTTAGTTTCAGTAAATGAATAACCTCTATCGTTAGTTATGTAAAGATTTCCTTTTGACCCAATTAAATACGCCGAGCTATTAAAGTATGGGTTGAATACGACATCCCTAATTCTCTCACCCTGGGTATCTATTTTCTTTATAGTCTGACCACTATCATGAGAAATATAAACGTCACCCTCTGAAGTGCTAATAATCAAAGATTCATCTTCATTCGAATCAAAGTATTGGTATGCCTTTATCTTTCCTGAGAGAGTATTTTCAGTGACTGAAACTTTTCCGTCTCCTTTAACAGAATCGGGCATTTCTTTACAATTTATATCGATATTCTCAATATCCAGATCTTTCTTGCACTTATTATTTTGTATCTTTACTTTTGATGGTAGTTGTATTTTGTCATAAGCACTTTTATTACATAGACCAGTAAATGCTATTAACTGAGGATCAGGAACACACTGGCCAGTTTCATCTTGAATTAGTTGAAAAGCACACTCATAATCAACTTCAGTACAAAGTTCACAAGCTTCTTCATCAATATGCAAGTCTTCATAAACTTTCCTTACTAGACATTTAGCGTCAGAAAGTCTCTTCTTATAACTATATTTTACACCATTAATACACCGACCTTCATTTAAAACAAACGTTTCAAAATCTTTGTCTTGGCACGTATTTCCGTCAAATGCACCTGAAAAGTCAACCGTGTAAAGAGTAGTTTTTCTTTCACTCCCACCACCAGTAATGATTGTACCTAGGACAAAATTAGAACCCGAACCATCTGGTGTAGTGTTTATCAACGAAACTGGAAATACTGCCGTGTCTAATTGATATTCCGTCCAAGTGTAACCTTGATCTAAAGAATAAAAAAATTCAGATTCTGGGTCATCATCTGCTGTTGATGAAAATGGGATTGCGACAATTATGTTACCGGAATCACCTGTTACTGCTATTGTAGGAAAATTAAAAAGCATTTGCCAGTTGTGACCACCATCTCTTGAAATAAAAGTACGTTGATTATCATACTCATTTTTCTCGTTATCGCCACTTCCTGAAACAACACCGGAAATAATTAAAATACCTGATGTTGGTTGAGATACATCGGAAAAAATCATTGGTGATATTATTGAACAATTTTCGGGGTCATTTATATCACATGGATATAAATTTTCATTCTTGGGATCTGTGACTCGTAAACTGCTCCATGTAACACCGTTATCGAATGTGATTTTCGTCAGTCTTGATGTCCGTTTTCTCTGTGTTTTACCAGATTTTGGAACCGAATTTATGGATATCGACATATGAGTGGCAATCATGGTGCCCGGTAAGCTGTCAATCTTCTGGATATGTGTATAACCATCAGTGTATTTCTGGGTCCATTTATATGATGCAAATTTTAAACCCGTAGAATCAGACACCAGAATTACAGAATATTGTGAAAATGGGTGTGTATTGCTATTGTCTGTAATGTCATCCGAATATGACTTGAATTTAACTTCTTGTACTGGTAAGATGATCCTGCCGCTACTGTCTTCATTGACCAATCCTTCTGTTAGTTGATTGAACCTTAGTTGAGTTGGAATATAAGCTTGATGAAAGTCTTTAGTATCTTTTGTAATCCAAACCTTTTTATTTGAAAAATCATTATACTTATCCTCCTGCGTTATAATAATTATAAAAGAATTTAATACGTGAACAGAATTGATCACCTTATCATTGAAAAATTCAATTATTTCTATTTTATTGTTAGTGACTGTAAAAGCGGTTGCTTTACTTAGCTTATAATATCCAGCGGTTCTTTCCACAAATGTTTCAACATACCTACATATCAACATAGTATCACTAACTTGAATTGTAGATTTCTTTGACTTTTTAGCAAAATCACAGATAACACCTGAACTCGTCATAACTGTTATAATATTGCCTGTTTCCATACCGCTTGGTTTAAAGTTACCTATATTTGATTTTTTAACAGGAGATTTAATCAGATTGAAAGTTTTACCTTCATCAATTGATATATATGCAATATGTTGAAGTTTGTGAGGATAACGATATAGTGAAGTCGCAATAGCCCTAGTCACCTTAGAACTAGAAGTTTTTGAGCTTTCTTCGTCATTTGTATTGTTAGTTTGGTCTTCCTTTTCATCTGTATTTATATGCATGACCGTACATTGGACTAAAAGATACTTCTTATCTAATGGATGTGCCTTCAAGGTACATTGTGAACCGCGTTTATTCCGCTCATCAATAGGTACATTTAATTCTGTCCTTCTCCAGGACTCACCTTGATTGTTAGTAATATACACTACACCATTAGATGTTATGGCAAATGCTCTGCTGTGTGGATTAAATTCATCAATTTTAACAAAGTTTATTTTCTCTTGAATTTCTGGAATAGGATTCCATGTGACACCATTATCATTTGATATCATTAGTTTATTTTCTACTTCTCTTAATAATGTTGTGGAGTCATCAAATGATTCAATGTAAAAAGACATGGAACTCTCCGTTTCAGTGACTTTGGGTACAAATTTCGAGGTTGTAAACTCCAGGAGAAGAACAAACCAAATTGTAAACCGAGTTATCAAATTTGGAATCTTCATCTTTGTCTGTTTTATATTATAACTATTTCTAGATCTTTAGTTCTATCCGTGTGTTAGTATTTTTATGACTTATAACAAATTGCTATTAAAAATAGGGAAAATTTTTGTCAAAGGAAGCTGTTTAGTGGGGGTAACAAAATAAGATAGAAAAAGATATATATATATATTAATAGAAAGGAAGTTAGATTACTTCTTACTAGTCTAATCCTAATAGCACGCGGCTACTTAGTCTCATATGTAAGATATAGTCTAACTACTATATAATAGGTTTATGTACATATAAAACATACTATGGGTAATT
>JAJLYB010000167.1:0-18910 GCA_030674245.1 Jamesozyma piceae
TTGTACAATGCTGTGCATTATTATTACTATTATTATACGCATCCTTAGAGGTGACGTTAGGTGGAATCTGGACGATGTATGACAAATCTATATACGTCGAATAAGCTATTGCTTATTTTAGAAATAGGAGAGGCCAGCTTAATAAACTGGCTCTGCTATTTGGGTCTCCAAATAATGTATAACGAACGACTTAATGAACCGAGCGTCACGCATTCTAATGTTACTCTCTTGTAAACCATCCATTAGTATTCTTCTGCAGGGAATCTAAAGGAGGTATCATGTTAAATTCATAAAATATATTTATGTTAAATAAATTAAAAAGCATATAGATAGGTTGTGAGATAAATTAAAATCATTCTATCAAATTCTTTCCAGTTTTAAGTTGAAAACTACTATAGAAGATGACCAATAGATTATCAACAGAGTACAATCACTAAGCCAGAATAATAACAATTCAACTAACTGTAATTATCGTTAGTTAATACCACTAACTTTAATCAACAAAATCAATCTCCTGATAGTAACAAAAAGCAGAGGAATATTTCTGGATAATAAATTAATATTACAAGACTAAAGAAAAATAATCAATATGTTCACACTTCTGTTGATCTTATTTTCACTCCTAACAGCCGAATCAGTGGCTACCATTGAGTATGAGGCAAGCTCAACACCCCCTCTACCAAGAGATAATTCTACTAGAGTCGATGCGCTTAATTTATTACAGTGCTTGCAGATCTTTGACTATCCAAATGACTCAGTTGTTGCCACCACATCTACTGGTATGCTAACTCTATGGGACAACCGCATTGACCATAATGTGACTCATCTTGACTTGATAGCCAGATACTGTTACTTTAATTTTGGGCACAGTCTCTCATTTAGCCAAGACCACTATGAGTCGATGCCGGATGACTTAATACCTATTGGTACACTCAGTTCCGTACTTAGGATGCGTTCGGTGATACCAGGACTGCATAGGAACCGAAGGATTAGTGATGGGATGCAGTTAGATTCGATCTTACGTGCCGAGAAATAGCCGGGAAATACGCTGCTTACTACATAGCCTTTATGTCTTTCGGGAACGATTGCTCTAGTAATGCGATGAGCGAAACTTATGATGGGGGTATGTGAGGATGATACTCATAATCCCTTCGATGCTTATTGGATGCGGAACATGAGTAAATGTAGAAGCCTGATAACCAATACATGGTCAGACCATGGCTGTAGGAATGACGACTTCCACGTTGACTACCTTTACCCGATTGAGATATCAGACTGTAGGGTCAGATCTACCTATTCGTGGCTAAATGACTACCAAAGTGATGAATGTTACACCCACGAAAGTGCGGATAATTGTTCTACTACGATGGTAGACTAAATATGGAAAGACATTACTATGGGCCAGATAATAATAGGTTGGCGTTGGAGTAACAACTACCATAATAAGTTCTAGTTTTCAGAAATCAGTTGAGTGTTAATGCAATCAATGGTGTGATAACCTTACGCACAGAGACAGTTAAATAAAACAAAAAAAAAACAATATATAAATTTATGAAATTTAAAGATATTTATCCAGGAATAAAACAGCAAAACATCCAACAAACTAAAAACCAACTAAATATAAACATAGACACAACTGTAAACATAAAAACAAAAGTAAAAGCAAAAATAAATTAAACCTTAAAAACAATGCTAATGATCAACCTATAACTGGTAAAGAATCCCGAAATTTGATATAGATACCGCTTTGGGAATTCATGTCACCAACAAGAAGGAATGGCTTATGGATTTCAAGAATTTAAGAATAATACAAATATTCCAAACTTTTTATGGAGTTGGAGATAGTAACTAAACTAACCCTATTCTATTTATAGGACATGGGATCCTTCCTCTAAAAGTGGATGATCATGAAATTGTTTGCGTCTATACACTGTAGGCTCCTAATGAAGATGCTAGAATATTATCTGCTGACAAACTGTGGTAAGAAGATAAGATATCTATAAGCAACGGGTATAATATACTAATTATAAACTAATTATACACAAAAGTCAAGTAATTTTCACAAGGAAGATAGATAATACAATCTGGTACTTATCTGATTAACTGTTATTATTGTCGATAAAAGATAAATTTATTAAACACAATAATAACAAAATTAGAGTGATCAAACATGGTATTACGACGTTAGAAACTAATCTCAGACCAAACCATATACCTGTTACAGTGATTCAAGGATATACTAAGGGAATTTTTGTAGATGTCTCACAAATAAGCGATAGAGCGAAGGCTCATAAAATATGGTGATAAATATGTGTTGTAGGAAAAATAACTCGTCACTTCCATTACACACACTCTATGAATCAGTATACAAAACTTAAACACCTAACTCATCTTGAAGTATAGACATTTTTTGGTCCAAGTAATAAATTATCAAACAATACCCATATATATCTGCTATTGATGGTTGATAGTGTGTCTCTAGGTATACAATATGTACCACACATGAAACAAAATCATCGGAAGAAATTTCAATTCAAATGGATACTAATATCAGAAGAATTCAAACCCAGTTTGGAAGAACAGTACAAGAATTAATTTCAGACAGAGGCACTGAATTCAAAAACACTAAAATGACTGAAATATTCTCAAAATTTGGAATCAATCAAATTTTTACTTCTACTCAAGATCACTCTGCAAATGCTAGAGCTGAAAGAGGGATTATAACAATAATTACAGATACAAGAACACTACTACTCCAAATACAACTACCAATGAAATTCTGATGTTATGCTGGAAGAGCTGCTTGCAATGTGAGAAATTGTACATATAATAAAAATGTAGATAATGCACCCATCAAAAAAAAATTCATGCTATCCTCTAAAAATCATTCTAAAAAGTTTCATACCCTTTGGTTTGCCATCCACTGTCGGGAGACATAATACTCACAAGACTAATGTGCCTGGTATAAAAGCAATTGCACTATGTAAGAATTATAATAACTTTGGATATAACTTTTATATTCCAAAAACTAAAGAAATTATCATAACTACAACCTATAAAATTTCCAATTTCTCGATTAATCCAAATCATATCTATAATCTTAAAGAACAAATTAATACTGTTATTGGAAAATTTGATGAAATATCTAACAAAAAATTAGGGGATTACAACGAAGTAGGTTCCCAGGAAGACGACATATTGAAAAGTTTCTCAGAAGTACAAGAAACCGTTGATGATATAATAAACTTACGGGAAAATGAAAGAAGAATAAATACTCAACTTTTGTCTGACATATATAATGAAGAGGAAAAAGAGGCAAAAGAACTCGATGGTGAAATACCCATATTTGATATCAATCCAAGTGAAATAGATCATGAGAATCTTACACCTATACTTCAAGAACCAATTCAGGATGAATATATGGCAGAGGAACTGGTTAATTCAGATAATCAATTAGAACAGCACGGTGGATCTGAAACAGAAGTATTGGTCAGTTTAGATAGTAAACTAGACAAAATTGAGGAATCTAAATCTGAAACAGAAGAAAAATTAACAGTACCACAAGAAAAAACTGTCGAATCAATATATAATGAGAATCAAGTTGTGGAAGATGATAACGAACAATATAAAGAAAATAAAAAGATAACAGACAGAATAGTTGAATAAATTGCTCAATGCATTATTCAAACCAAGGATTAGAAATAAAGGAAATAAAAGAAAATTAGAAGAAGAATCATACTCTGAGGACGAAGAAAATAGCTCACAGAATTATGAAATTCCATAAATTTCAAGAAAGCATATAAAAACGGATATTCCAGGCAATAAATCTGTAGATAGAAGAACCTGTACTAATAAAAAATATCGAATTAGATTAATTTATCCAGTAAAGAATTGGAAAATAAGAAGATCCGTTCAATTTACATTAGAGAAGCAATTAAAGAGAATAAAAATATGAAAGAAAGGGTGTTATTTGAAAAAGTGTATTAAAAGAAACTACAAAATCTTTTAACAATGGGAGTATTTGATGGAGATATTAGAATCTCTAAAGAGAAAATTCCAAGCAAGGATGTTATTCCTATTAGTACAATCTTTAATATTAAAAGGAATGGTGAGCATAAAGGCAGGGCTGTAGCACGTGGAGATTTGCAAAGTGAAGACACTTATAGTGAAATGGTAACATCTATTCTTAAAATCTTCCATTATTTGTGATCTACCTGCAGAGGTAGAATCGAAGCATTGAATATGGGAGAAAAGTTTGCACATCTGCTAAAACTAAAAATCCAAATATTAAATGGAACAAAATTATGGAAGGTAAAACCAGTCCAGAAGAGATACTTCTAGGTACTAAGAAGATGATTAGTAATTAAAGACTTGGCAGAAATTAGAACTCAGTAATTGAAGTTAGAAAATGCATTTTCACGGCGGTATACTGGAATATTGATGGACACTAAATTACCATTACAAGATTAAGGTCAAATAAGCAATATTTCATATCTTCAGTTCATCTGTTAACAATATTTACACTCATTTAGTTTTTCATTTAGTTTTTCACAAGTTCGCGCGTGGTAAAAAACGAAACAAGAAAATTATGAGAAATAGAAAATAAATACATTAAACAGTGATACATATTATATAATGTTTAAATATTAAGAGCACCAATCCAGTTATACTATAACAATGTATCGTTCTAAGCCTCTATTAACACCAGATAATCAGTATTTACAAAGCCTTAACACTTTAGAAAACCTCCTTATATTAAATGGTTCATACAATAAGAGCCGTTTTATTATATATTGTTAGTGTAATATCTCAACACAATGATGATTATGAAAATAGGAACTTTAGTAGTGGTTTAAATATGTATACAAATTATGTATACTTTCAAAATAGTAGTTAGTAGAAAAAAATTCAAATAAATGAATTAGAAGTAAAAGATAAAGTGTTTAACTTAATACATATTTATTAAAGCATTATTATAATATCTTATATGCAATTTCTAAAAATCTAGAATGATTAATAGCTAATAATTATATATAAGCAGCTAAAACAATATGCATTTATAAAAGTATTTCATTATAGTTTAAATATTGTAGAATTTCTATAACAGGAGCAATTAATTTTATGTCCATATAGACACTAATATTAATATTATACGCAATTTTTTGACAATGGCGATGTACAATAGAGTTAATTCTAAAACATAGAGTGGATAAAAATAGTTAAACACGTTTCCTGAAATTATAAATACCAAACCAACATAGATACATTCCATAGTGAAGATACAGAACAGTGTAAAAGACTAAGTTAAAAATATATTTAAGGAATAAAAGTTTAAATATATCTATATATACAAGCTATAGAGGTAAATAATCCTAGCACAGGTAGATTTTATATATAATGAATAAAAATAATAAATAGATTAAAATTTAAGAATTAATAATTAGGGAAGTCATAGCAATGCTATATTTTTTTCATCGTTTTAATATTTTTCTATTTTTTTTTGTTATTTTATTGAATTTTAGGTTTGATTTTGTTTATTTTATCTTTCTAAATTCTTGCTCTTTCAATTCTGCACCTTTCCAACCATTCCTTCCACATACACAATATCATGACCCATGCCATAAATAAGGAAGTGAACCCAATACTTAAGTTAAAGGTAAACATAGCAGTGTAACCACGATACTCAATAGCTTCTACCACCTGGTCTGTTGATTGCATAAAGATCACACCACCAGAAATTAAACAAAAAGAAGTTACTAATTCGGTTAGTGGCTTCGATGGTAGTGAATTCTTATTTGGGACCAAATATAATATAATAAAAGTGAAAATTCTGAAAAAAGATCCATAAGATAATAAATAACCCCATTGCATATGAATTGTAGTTGATGTTTGTGAAGCTTGGGCATGCTGTGACATTAATATCCCTGTCCAAAAGATTGTCATTGCTGGGAATGGATTTGGGGAATACCCTGGTGCTGCTGCATATGCATCCTTTGGATCAATCTTAGAATTTATCAAAGTAGAGTTATATCTCCATTTATTTAGCTTAATTTCTGTTAATAATCCACACAATCCAGTACCAATATAAACAAACGCAATTGACACATGTTGTAGATCCTTTGCTGTCCATGCACCACCTGCACCAGCTAAATGTTCAAGGAAAATATTTGTTGAACCATAGAAAAAAATTAAGAATGACTCCATTCCTTCCATTGTAATTGTACCACGAGGGATAAATTTTTTCAAAGAAAAGGATGATTTAAAAATTTGATTATTTGTTATAATAATTCTATTCCATGCCCAACCACTTTTAGAGCCAAATCCACAATATCTTGTCAATGATACGATACCTAATAGTAAAAACACTGCCCCTTTAATCCAATGTGCTAATAGATTAAATATTCTTGGGCCTTTACCAAGTAAGTTTCCAATCGCTAAACCAATACAGAAATTTGCAAAGATATAAATTAATAGTGGTAAATTTAAGATATGGAAAATGCCGCTAAAAATCCATCCGCCATTTTCAATGACTTTCAAAAATGTTTTATTTTTAAATATTTTGAAGTTTAAGATTTTACTGGAATCTTCATGTTTTGTTAAATTATCAGTGATTAATTGTGCTGCTTCTGGAGCTGCAGCGTTAATCATATCAAATGGTAAATTTTCGACGGAATTTGTATTTGAATGGTTCGTTGTTGAAATATTGTTTGATGAGACATTTGATTTATTTGCTGTTGGTGGAAATTCTTCGTCATTGTAGTTATGTAATGGAATATCCTCATGATACAGCTCTAAATCGAAATGGGAAACACGGGCAGCAGCAGCATTACCATTGAAAAATTTCTCTGATAATTTTGAAATTATTGCAGAAACATAGTGTAAAATTAGTAAACCAAGAATGATAGTTGAACTCTTGATATAGATATTATGTGGATACCATTCTTTATGTGGAAAAGATACTGCAAACGATATCAAAGATAGGAATGATGCAATTGAGAATCCTAAATTTATGGTTAGCATTGGCAGAAACCAGCTAGAAGAAACAGTGTTAAGAATTAAGCATACAGGGTATAGGAACAATAAAATTAATGATGCTGTAATAACATGGGTTTTAAGTGCAAATCTGTTACCGTAATCTGTGTTAAAGAAAGTTGTTGTATTATAATTTTGCCAGTACAACCTTTCCGCTGGTGTTAAGTTTGGATTCTGTATAATTGGCATGCCGTGAAGATGCTTTGGTGCATGAGGAACTGGTATAATATCATTGTTTGAAGAACCTGAAGTATCTACATTTGTATTCATAGGCATATCTGCATTCATATCCATGTCCATGTCCATATCCCTGGTGGTGGCCACATCATGGGATGTTGCGGGATTTGTACAAAACACTAATGTGTTCAGTAAAAATACTAGATGATATAGTTTCATAAAGTGGTAACTCTCTTGTTAGACTAGATAATATGTTTGTAAATAAACCTTTTAACAAATTGTCTTTAACTGTCTGTAGTTATGTTACTTTTCAGGGTTCAGAATTCATTTAAATGTGGCATATTTATTTATAGTCCCCATTCAAAGTCTCCTTCCCCCCTTATTGTTCCTTCAGTCTTGGAAATGAAATATGCCGCTGTGGGCAAAGCGCTGAAAACAAATTTACAGTTTTGGACTGCTGTCCGAAAGCAGAAAAATGAAGTGTTTCGATTTTCCCATGACTTTCCTTTTTCGGAAACATGACGAATCTCAGGATTATATAATATTCGAGTGTAATACCAGTCTGCAAGGAATTGTTCTATGTTTTTACATATGTTTTGTATAAGGAATGTATATTAACGTTGAAACTTAATAGACCGAGTCCTGATATATTAATAGAATTGTGAATGGTTTGAACTGGTGCATATTTCAATGGGTAAAGCGCATGTGACTCAAGAATGATTGGTAAAACCGATAAGAGAGATAAGAATGACTAGCGATAAGAATTTTTTCATTTAAATGATCAAAGTAGTGCCTTTATTTTTAGTTTTTCTATATAATGCTTGCAAATCGGAAAGTGAAGTTTATATAGTATCTTCTCAAATATCTCGCTAGGTATAAGCACTAACTTCCCAGGCAAAATTATGAGATATTTTAATTCAGAGCAAGAATTGGAATTTAATTCCATTATAACTTCAAAGTATAATTCAGTCAATGTGATTAATGAAAAATTGGGTAGTAAAATTATCAGCGTGTCAGATGAGTGGTTTGCCAAAGCGGATAATCTACTGAAGCAGTCGAATCCAATTAGAGATGCCACAAGATTTGACCATGCAGGTGCATGGTATGATGGCTGGGAAACACGCCGGCATAATAAAAATGATTACGACTGGGCTATTATCAAAATGGGTGTTAATTCAGCTAACATCGTAGGTGCAGAGATTGACACTACTTTTTTCAATGGTAATCATGCTCCATTAATATCCGTGGACGCTTTGTATTACAATGATAAGACCAGTGACAAAAAAAATATTGAAGAATACGATGATCGTTGGGAAGAAGTTATTGGAAAATTTGAATGTGGCCCCTCCCAAAGGCATTTCCTCTTAAGAAAAGATTTCACCACAAAAAGATTCAACTATCTTAAATTAAAAATGTATCCTGATGGTGGAATTGCCAGGTTTAAGTTATATGGTAAAGTTGTACCATCAATATTACTTGAAAATGTTTCTCATAATATTGATTTAGCATCTATATGCAACGGTGGTCTAATTCAAGAATTTTCAGATGAACATTTTGGTACTGCCAATAACTTGCTATTACCGGGTAGGGGGCATGACATGTCAGACGGTTGGGAAACTAAAAGATCAAGAACCCCAGGTCATACAGATTGGGTGATAATTAAATTAAGTCAAAAATCAGTATATATTAAAAAAATCATTATTGACACCAGTCATTTTAGGGGAAATTTTCCTCAATATGTTATAGTACATGGAAGCGAGTCTGAGAATTTTAAAGATGAGTCTATCTGGATTAGCTTGGTAGGAAAAGCTAAGACTGGTCCAGATAAAGAGCATTTTTATGAAGTGGACAAATGTATTAATATTAAGTATGTAAGAGTAACAATAATTCCAGACGGTGGCCTTAAAAGAATAAGAGTTTTTGGCCATTAAATAAAGATTTCATAAGACCTGATTGTGTTGAACCAATTTCTCATCACCAATAAGAAGTTTTTTTTAAATAGAACATCCTGCAAAAAAATAGATGATAAAAACAATAATAATATGAATTTTAATTAAATTAAGTTACTAATATGTATAAGTTTATAATGTATACCTAAAATTAGGATTTTCGAAATCTGTACAATCCGCAAATGCCAAGTTTTCAAGTGTTTCCGGACCTCTCTCAGCAGCTAATCTATCACGTCTTTTATTTTCTCTAATGTTGACACCCAATAAAATCAATAAAATGACAATCATAGCTGCATAACAAACAACCATCGCAGTCTTAGCGCCTTCGTAGTTTGGAGCTTGACTTGCACGAAAAGTTTGTGGACCAGCCAGGTTTGCAGCCGCGTAAGCAACTAGATTAATTGAGGAGACTGTCCATTTTTTGGTGTAACCTGAAGTATTTGCACTAATATTCGATAAGACACAAATAAATGCAACTGGGGAAATAGACCATAAATAAGCACCACCTAATCTAGCTTTCTTGTTGTCATTCGCATAAGCTAATAGACAACTTGCAATCAATGCTAAAATAGCAGCAAGAATTGCCCAACTTAATTTATACTTTGCAATTGGAACGTTCCTATTGAATGCATATATTGATAAGATGCCAAATAATGGACAACCAATCATTTCAACAGCACCAGATGGTAGAGTCATTAAAAATGCCTTTTTAGTAGTGAAACCAAAATCATACTTCATCAAAATCGAAAAGAAATTGGTAAAACCACCGTTTGGAATGTTAGCTGAGACGGTAAAGAGGAAATATAACCAGGTTCTGATATCTTTTAAAGCTTCAATAATTTGGTATTTTTTAATTTCATGGGAACCAAAACCTTGTTGGTTACCTTTGATTCTGTGAACAACCATCAATTTTTCTCTCTTCGTTAAGAACCTTGCATGTGATGGATCATCTGGAATCCAAAAAAAGATTAAACCACCTAAGAAAATTGTCATGCATCCAATAATGACGTAAATTAATCTCCAAGCTAAAATAGAGTAAGAATCTTGGTGAAGATAAATACCATACCCGATAGCTGTTAAAAATATTGCACCAAAACCATTCATACCAAACCATAGGCAAATTCTTGCAAATTGTTCTTCACTTTTCCAGTATTGAGCAGTGATAATTGTGAAACATGGTGTAACCACACTTTCTGTACAGCCAAGTAAAACTCTTAGAGCAATGAAAGCAGCGTAATTAACGGAAGGGACAGCGTGCATGCACAATAAGAATCCCCAAAGGACAATGAAAACGGAAAGTATCTTAGCCATATGTTTTGTTCTTTGGAAAATTAATTGAACAGGGCCCAGGTTCATAACCAAATAACCGAAGTAGAAGGCGGAACCAATCCATGAATATTGGTTACCATGTAAATGTAGAGATTGTTGAAGACCCATGATTGCGGCGGCACTCGACGAACTTTTATCCATATATTGAACAGCGTATAAGAGACACATCAATGGAAACATACATAGATCAACCTTCCAACGTAGTTTGTAATCTTCTTCCGGTGTGACTTCAATATGATTTGCTTCTTCTGCTAATTTCATAGCTTCATCTCCTCTGGATGGATCGATGTAGATAACATTACCATCTGGGGATAGGATTGTACTTAGAATTGGTTCTACTTCAATAGAATCGCGCTTGCCATTATTTAGGTCTTCATTACTGAGGGATGCATTCTTTTCAACAATAATTTCGTCTTTGTTAGCGACTGAACTATCACTTGAATCAGATGACATTATATTCTATTCTATTATGTTTGTGTTTGTGTTTGTGTTTGTTTAGTTTAATGATATATGTTTATATAAACTGTGATTATACATTAAGAGAAAGAGAAAGAGAAAGAGAAATAAATGCATCAATTGTTCAAAGTTGTAGGATATATTGCTGTCTTTTATAAAGTTGAAAAGTTGAAAGGCCATTCAAGATACCTTTAGATCGATCAATATTAAGTGATTTGAGCGAAGATGGTGAGTCTTATCAAAATGAAAGCAAAAGAGAGAGAATACATGTATTAGAAAGTGTATACATGGTTCCTTCCAGGTTAGATCTAAATTGTATGTGCTTTGGATAAATTTTGATAAGAAATGATAAAGAGATCCGATGATTTGGTTTGAAAGTTTCATTTTCTTATCAAAATACTGATTTGTAAGATATGAAATATTTACATTAGGCGAGATAACTAGAAAACGCGATAAGACCCAGAACTTGGGAAAAGGAAAGAAAGCATGAAAGAAGGCAAGTGAAATGTGAAAATAAACGTACTCAAATTTACCTCAAAGTAGAATAATTGTAGATATTTTGAGATAGTCAATGAACATTATTGGGGGAACATGATGTAACTAAACATTTCTTTTGATCGAAGTTAAGAAGTTGGTGATGATGAAGTTGTGATACGAGAATGAGGAGGAGAAGTCTGTGAGTGAATGTCTGGCTAGTGTGTTCGTTATGTGACAGTTACCGGCAATTGGATGGGTAACAAACCATTCACCTATTGAAATAAGTTAACGCTCAATAAGTTCAACAAGTTCAATACAACTAGTAAATAAGTCTAATGATAATATAGCATAGTTAAGTGTAGTTATAAAATTTGATAATCGCCCAGATAAAAAGTTTAAAGGGCCTAAACTTTAAGTTATTTTCAATTTCTTGCATTGTCGTAGCAAATATGAAAAGAAATGAATCAAGTGTTGGGGGAGAGAAACAATGGAGGGGAAAAGCTTTATTACTTGTCAACCCAGTCATGTCAACTACTGCCAAGGAAACTTACCTAACCGAACCTGACTTAACTAAAGTTAAGTTAAATTGGACTGAAGGAATTCAAATTAACTGATAAAGAAAAAATAATTATCGCATTAGGAAACAGCTTCCTAATCCAGTCAGAATCACTACCAACGGCTTCAGTTAATAGAGAGTGAGAAAGATATGGATTACAATTATGAATACCGCACAAGAAAATATACGAGTAAAGCCGTTACTTATCTAATTCTTGGTACATTTCATATCTAATTGGCCACAAAAGACGTCTAAAAACATAGTAGAAAAGCATGTTTTTTTTTCCCGTTACAGTAAGAAACTTGCGACAAAAGAACGAGCAAGCGGACCATTGGGCATGATATAAAAATATTTTTTCAACCTGGGAGAATGGACTGGAGTGCTGTAGTGTATTCTGTGAATGAGATATGCGTCAGTAAAGGATTTGCCTCAATTAAACTGAGAAATAAATCCGATACTTTGCCTGGATCAGTAGTTATATCTCCGATATATGACCTGAAGCGGAGTTTATAAATCCGTTCACTATACTGTAGCGGAGTTCATCTTCAGCGCTGTTTGCTTACATATTTATTTTGTATGGAAGGAATTTGTGATAACAGTGATAAAGCCTTATCGAGATTGTTAATAATGAATGGAATAGTATTAATTACGAGTAACAAATTATGAATTACGATTGTAAAATAGGGAACGTTACTATTAGATGTATGTATTCTACATCGTATAGAAACTAGTGAAATCAGTAACAATGATAAGAAAGAGTCATGGCTGGTGATATTCCTACGGATTACATCTGCATCAAAAAAGCAGGGACTAAATTCTGGTTGATTTATCAGGGTTTCCCTGATCACTGGGAGTACTCCAAGACATAGAGCGATATTTTATTGTTAATAATATCCTTGGGTATGCAAACAGATGTACAACGGTGTCTTGAATTATTTGTTTTCTTATGTGTATGACACAGTATTGTTACCCAGCCAGAAGAAGGAATACATTTTGTCGAGGAAACTGTTTAGTGGGGGATAACATAATAAGATAGAAAAAGATATATATATATATATATATTAATAGAAATATGTTAGGTTACTTCTTATTATTATGATCCTGATATCAGGCAGCTACTTAACCTCATATGTAAGATATAGTAAAACTACTAGGTAATAGATTTATGCATATATAAAGCATACTAGAAGTAATTCCTATATGGAATTATCCTGTCCTCGGAGTTCAGTGAAATTTTGTACCTAATGTTTCGTTACCCTACTCATGAACCTGGTTATACTGCAACAAATTTTGGTAAATAGTTTATTTTCGGACTTGTGAGACTCAACAAGGGGGATAAAATGTAATATTGTTAGCGCTAAGATGCATTTTAAAAATCTTAAAAATCAATCGTATTATAATCAATTAATCATATTCGAATAGTAGATGAAAAGAACTATCGAAATAACTAAGTCTCATTGTATTTGACCTTTATTATGAATAGTTGTCTTATGCTTGGATCGTGGTTAACACGAACTAAGCTAATTGTAGGGTAACTACAGAAATGAAATAATTACTAAATCTGACAAACAACTTAGTTGTTGCAGATCATTGAGGAGTGTCTAAAGAACACATGTAAATATTCTTATAGCTTTCCTAAAAAGGAAGTCCAATTTAAATTAGATCTGGAGGCTCTATTCAACTATTACTGAAACACGTTTTGCCAGACATTCGTTGAAGAAGAACAATGCTGTACAATTATTGAATGCTTCCCTCATCCAAAGAGATGTTGTATTATGCCCTAGACGTTGTACAATGCTGTGCATTATTATTACTATTATTATACGCATCCTTAGGGGTGACGTTAGGTGGCATCATGACGATGTATGGCCATCCTATATAATTCAAATAAGTTATTACTTATTTTAGAAATAGGAGAGGCCAGCTTAATGAACTGACTCTGCTATTTGGGTCTTAAAATAATGTATGACGAACGACTTAATGAACCGGGCGTTACGCATTCTAATGTTACTCTCTTGTAAACTATCCATTAGTATTCTTCTACAGGGAATCTAAAGGAGGTAGCATGTTAAATTCATAAAATATATTCATGTTAAATAAATCAAAAAGTATATAGATAGGTTGTGAGATGACTTAAAATAATTTTTTCAAATTGTTTCCAGTTTTCAGTCGGCGATTACTATGAGAAGGTGACCAATAGATTATCAATAGAGTACAATAATCACTAAACAAGAATAATAACAATTCAACTAACCTTTAATTATAAAAATTAAATAACTTAAAGAGACAACTCTTACATAAAAACTGATTATAAAGTCATCAACAATAATAAAGCAATCACCTACAGATAAGTAAAAATCAAACAATAAAATTACAAATAATATACACTAAAGAGTTCAAATATTGGCGCTATATTATCACTCCCTATAACTATGAGAACCGCATTTATGACCTCCCGTCTTGGGGGTTCTTTCTCCAAAATCGTCTCGTCCGTCCGTTCATTTTCGCTAGAAACAAGACATATATATGTAGCATGGCTATTAATTAATTTCCTAGTTTCATGGGAGTCTATGTCAGCAAATAACTCTATCCTATGGCGGGGAAAGACATGTACGACGACTGAAGAGTGTGGATTCTTTACAGTTCATCGATTAAATTTTGCACTAGGGGTGTTACATTTGTTGTTATGTTTTTCATTAATCGGTGTGAAATCCACCAAAGATGAGAGATCTGCATTACATAACTCGCGGTGGGCATTGAAGTTCATTGTTTATTTAATCTTTGTTGTGGTATCGTTTCTTATTCCTAATACATTTTTTATTTTCTTTTCCAAATGGGTTTCAGTACCGAGTAGTGTTGCTTTTGTTCTAGCTGAGCAAAGTTATCTTATAGATCATGCCCACAAATCTGCTGAGGTCTCTATCCATCAGGAGGAACTTGAGGAAGAAGATAATTCATTTTGGAAAAGGTTTGGAGTTATTCGTAATGCTTTCGTGTACACTTTCCCCGTAATATTAACGGTATTAATGTATGTTATATTCTGTAATCATCAATGTAACATGAACCAGATTGTAATCACCGTTAATTTAATCCTATCAGTTATCACACTAGTGTTATCGATACATCCAAAAATACAAGAAGCAAACCCAAGGTTAGGATTGGCTCAAAGCAGTATAATGTCTTATTACTGTGCCTATTTAATATTTAATGTAATGAAATATGTGCCTGATGATACCTTGTGCAATCCTCTTGGTAAGTCTAGTGAGATTGATATTTTAGTTGTTGTATTCGAATCTTTTTTTATCTTTCTTGCTATTATTAGTATATCTGCAAGAATATCTGCTAACAGCACTTTTCAAGGAAGTAATACCAATGGAGATATATACCTTGGAGATAATATCGAATTCGAAGAGTTAGGTGGACAAACACAGGACGAGAATAAAGACGAATACATTGGTACTCAATATAACTATTCATTATTGCATATGATATTTTTCATTGCTACCCAATGGGTTGCAATTTTATTAACACTAAATGCCGATACGGATGAAGTCAACGATTTGATTCCTGTTGGAAGAACATATTTCTATTCTTGGCTCAAAATTATCAGTGTCTGGTTCTGTTATGTATTGTATAATTGGACCTTGATTGCTTCCGCAATGACTGACTGAGTTGGTGGCAAAAAGTCTTAATATAAATACATTAATTTAACTTAACGTTTCAGTATAGTTTTCTAGTACATTTATTGAGAGAAAATGATATATATATATGATATTTTAGGAGATAGTACCTTTATTTAATTAGCAGGTTGTGATAGTTATGGTTCAATATACATTATCTTAATTGTTGAAGTTTAACCAGCTTCATGAGTGGGGTAACAAGCCATTCAGGAAAAATACTTAGTGGACTTTGTGGATAACAGAATTTTCTATAGGAATTTTTCTTGGTATGTTTTATATATGCGTATATCGAACACTTGATAATTAAACTAGATCGCACATATGAGATAAAGCAACTACGAGTTATTGGAAACAGCTTAATATCCTTCTATTATTAATTGTATATTATTTTTTATCCACTTTTGTTACCCCACTAAACAACTTCCTCGACAAAAATCCATCACACAAACAAATACTCTTCATCATCTTTACTTCGGCGGTTAAGAACTGTTTTGTCCAGAAACAGTAACACCCACCATTAACTTCGGTCCGGATTTCGGATATTTATTGCAACGAGTTTTCCCGAGGTTCGGACCGAATGTCGTTTTATTTGTATGTACATTTTTTTATATATTTAAATACATACACATGTATTAGTTCCATCTGAGCGAAGTTGTCCCATCCAACCGACTAAAACTGTTTGAATGACAGTGCCCCCCATTAGTGCGAGAGGTACAGCCAATACAAAGACATATCCGCTCTCGGACTTACTCATCTATTAGAAGTAAAACTGTTTTCACTATGGTGATCTTGCCAGTACACTGGATGTAGCAACCAGAACACATTCAACTTTAAAGGATATCAACATTCGTTCGAACATGCACCATCTGATAAGGCAAAAAGAAATTTGATGATGATGATGGTCATGAACTAACCATATCTCGGATGCATCTTCATGATAGTTCGGTCGGTTCATTGTTCTATACGTACATGAATTCAGTTTGATTACTAACTAACTGATACATATATATTTAATCGTTCCGACTATTTTTATAGCTCTTCACGTTGGCATATATAAATGAACTAATATTAGTATATTCTTATCTCATTCTGTTGTAATTGTTCCTTTTATCTCTCTCCCTTAAAAACGGAATTTATTTTCTATTGAAGTTATATAAGCAACCCTTGTACGAAAAAAAAAATAATACCATATAAGGACTAAACATAACATCAACAACTACACACACACACAATACATTAAGAACATAATGGTTAAAATTGACTTGGATAACGTTCAATTATTTGTCAATATAGACAACAAACCACAATTCGAACCTTCAACAACCACTGTTGAAGATATTTTAACAAAAGGGGCACTGGAATTCATTGTCCTACTTCACAGAACTTTCAATGCTAAACGTAAAGAGTTACTACAAAATAGAAAAATTCAGCAAGATGCTTTGGATTCAGGTAAATTCAAGTTCGATTTCTTAAAAGAAACAGAATTTATTAGACAGGATCCAGTTTGGCAAGGACCAAGTCTTGCACCTGGTCTAATCAATAGATCAACCGAAATTACAGGTCCACCTTTAAGAAATATGCTAATTAACGCATTAAACTCAGATGTCAACACACACATGACCGATTTCGAAGATTCTCTTTCGCCAACATGGGCAAACATTGTTTACGGTCAAGTTAATCTGTACGATGTAATTAGAAACCAGATCGCTTTCAAAACTCCAAGAAAGGAATATAAATTAAATGCAAAATTCGAAGATTCACCAACTGTAATTGTCAGACCTCGTGGCTGGCACATGGAGGAAAAGCATCTTTATGTTGATAACGAGCCAATCAGTGCTTCCATCTTTGATTTCGGTCTATATTTTTACCATAATGCTAAGAAACTTATCGAGTTAGGCAAAGGTCCATATTTTTATCTTCCAAAGATGGAACACCATTTGGAAGCAAAATTATGGAATGATATCTTTAATGTCTCACAGGATTACTTAGGAATCCCAAGAGGTACAATCCGTGCAACTGTTTTGATCGAAACTTTACCTGCCGCTTTCCAAATGGAAGAAATTATATTTCAACTAAGACAACATTCTTCCGGTTTGAATTGTGGTCGTTGGGATTATATCTTTTCAACTATTAAGAAATTAAGAGACTCTCCAAACCATATCTTGCCAAATAGAGACTTAGTTACAATGACTTCGCCATTCATGGATGCTTACGTGAAAAGATTGATTAACACATGTCATCGTCGTGGGGTTCACGCAATGGGTGGTATGGCTGCACAAATTCCTATCAAAGATGACCCAGTAGCAAATAATATCGCTATGGAAAAAGTTCGTAATGATAAAATTAGAGAATTGACTAATGGACACGACGGGTCCTGGGTTGCTCATCCAGCATTAGCTCCAATTTGTAACGAAGTCTTTAGTAAAATGGGAACTCCAAACCAAATATTTTTTATCCCAGAGACTCGTATTACAGCAAGTGACCTTTTAAACACAAATATCCCTAATTTTAAAGTCACAACCGATGGTATTAGAGTTAATCTAGATATTGGTTTACAATATATGGAAGCTTGGATCAGGGGCTCTGGTTGTGTACCAATCAACCATTTGATGGAAGATGCTGCCACCGCTGAGGTTTCACGTTGTCAATTATACCAATGGGTTAAAAATAGTGTCATTTTGGAAGATACTAATCAACCAGTAACAGCAGATTTGACTACAAAGATTCTACAAGAACAAGTTGCAACATTAGCGGCAAAGAGTCCTCTAGGTGACAAAAATAAATTCGCATTAGCTGCTCAATATTTCTTACCAGAAATTAGAGGCGAGAAGTTTAGCGATTTCTTAACTACTCTATTATATGATGAGATTATTACACCAAATGCGGAAGCAACAAGTTTATCAAGTTTGAAACAATAAATTTAATTATCTATTGATCTTTTACAATATTTTTATTTTTAAATAAATACATTATATAAAATTAAAATAAACTTCTTTTAGTTTTACTATTTGTTAATGAAAAATTATTTCGAACTAAAAAGTTATTTTAATTATATAAAATGTTGAGATATTACCCTAACAATATATAATAAAACGGCTCTTATTGTAGGAACCGTATAAGATAAGAAAAACAAGATAAGGCGATAAGGCTTTAGGATATATAAGAGTTTATCTTAATATCCATATGTAGAATACTTATTTTAATTATATAGAAAAGAAGTAACAGATAATTATATCAAGTCTATATATAATGTC